>JABFQD010004399.1:0-11851 GCA_022817045.1 Psix sp. ZL-2020 | reverse complement strand
AATTAGGTTAAATGAGTACGGTGAACAATAAACAAATAACTTGTCACTAACAAATGTTGGTAACAGTGTCGGGAGAGTACCGTGACCAATATTTCATAATGAATTTTCTTATAATATTGCGTTAGAAAAAAGATAATACACAGTAACATAAATTTAAATAATCAGTCAAATTTAAATAAATAAAGAGAATTAATAATAACAAAGGTGTGGAAATCGGTTGGCGCATGCTCCGTAATCAGCCAGTAAAATTAAACAAAGTCAAACCTAGTTATTCATCGCAAGAACACGATAAACAAGAAATTTTAAACAATTATCAATAAATAAATAATAAGAATTTTGCCCACAATTCAAAGGCAAGAAATGTTCTCCATAAGTAACCCAGAACGCGAACCAAATGTCAAAACGGGTAAAATCGAATAAATAAGGGGTCAAAATTAATGATAAAGTTTTACATAAACAATTGAATTTAAAACTTATTGAAACATAATTTAACAAAACCAAGTCGATGGACACACAGAGGGTGATGTCCGAAATCAGTCTCTCTAATTAGTTAGGGTAAAATCACTAGATTGGCAGTTCAATTAACAAATATTCATAAAATAAACAAACAAACGTCAAGATTAAAAATAAATTGTTTATGCATCCTTTCAATAGAACCAAGCATATGAAACGACTCCTTACAAGCCCAAGAATCACTTTCACGCAGTACTTAGTGTAAATTAATTCAGATAACCAAGACCTTAATGAAAGATGATTGTTATAAACAATCATTAATCAAAATTGAACTTTATAGAATTTAACCAAGTGCGACATGTCAAATTAAAGGGCGTAAGTTAAGGAATCGTTTGATCATACGGGTTTTAATTAATTCTTAATAATTAGGGGACAATTAATCGCCGAAGTCTCATTGGACAATGTAAAAAGTGGCAGTTAGATTTCGGCGATCCGACCTCCGCTGCACATAAAAGCGCAAGCTCGCGGCGGAGTAGTCAGTAGCTTTCAAGAGCTGTTCCCGGTAAGTGCTCCTGTATTTCCCATTTCGATTATACTTCAGACTTTGAAGCCCTAGATCGAAATATCTAGGAGCCCCGTATCAGTAGGCAGCAACGTCTACCGGTATCAATGGTTAGTTAGAGGCCGAAAAGGTCCGTAATACTAGGAGTCATTGGTATTCCTTCTCAAAAGTTTTGTGGGTCGGTCTCGAAAGAGCCGACACTCCCGGGTACGAGGCTGAAAGGGTCCGTGCTTAAGCTCTCTTGAGGCGATGACGAGAAGATCCGTGGAGAGAGAGCGCAGGGCATCAAGGCGAGGCCGAGAAGGTCCGTCTTGAACAAGACGCCGTCCCCGTTGTCCTGGTGTAGTTGCGAGGCCGAAAAGATCCGCGGCGAAGGCCAGGATAACGCTTCCAAACCTAACAGCTCGTGAAAACGTAATCTTAAAACTTAGATTTTCAGCAAAAATCTGCTTGCGATCTGAAGAAGGCGCTGACTCCGCTGAATTTACTTTCTTTCTTTGGGTCTTGTTTTCTTTTGATTTTCTGTAAGTCTCCCTTATTTTATTTTGGTTTAACTTTCTTTTCTTTATGTTCTTTTATGTTTTCTGTTCATTTTTCGTTATTTTGTTAATTGCCTTCTCTTTTCCTTTTTTTTCATTTAAGCTTCTTGTATTGTTAAACTTCTGCTTTGCGACCGCGTGCCCAGGAAAAACCTGAATTCAACTTTCGGGTGCTCTCAAAATAAAGGCAATGATGATATGATCCTTGCCATGAGTCGTAAATGACTATAGTTGGCGAATTTGACTGAAGCCTGAACAAACTGAGAAATTCTTATTACATTCGCGAGAGCATTTGGAAGTTTCGACAATTACAATATATGTACATATGCAATGATATATTCAACTGAAAGTATATCGAAATAATTGTTGTTTTGTATGAGATCAAAAAAATATATATGAAAAATTTGTGAAGGAATGTTAATTAGTATGTGGTAGTGAAATATGTTTTTATATTTTTTTTATAAATATAATATATATATATAAATTACTGACATAATAGGTAGTTCGAACGTCATAATTACATCATTTATTTAACGTTGGTGACCGATGATATGCTAACACAGAGAGAGAGAGAGAGAGAAAGAGAGTTGTTAACACCTTTAGTACAACGTTACCAATTAACGGTAATGAATGACGTTGATTTTGCATAAACTGGCGGCATTATATTTAAGACAGCCATAGCAACCATTATAACATATAAATTACTCAATAATTAAAAATCACGTCATTTCGATGGTTTTTTAAAATAGGAATTATAAAAATGTTGACGAAGTTATATATGTTTTAGTGAGCAATTAAAAAAATTGTAACAATAATGATAACTTTCTCCCTAGTTATTATAAATCATTTAAGAAATAACATCAGAATAAAATATAAAGCAAAAAATAATCATTTCAAGAAACAATCGATAATATTGTAAATAATATCATATTTTAATAATTCTCCAATTATATCCTATTATTGATAACATTTTGGATTGAAAAAGTTATGCTCAAGTGAGTGGCCTCCTATGATATTTTTTATTTAGTTTATTTTATTTAACATGGTCATAGAGTTAGTTTTGTTAGAAATACAAATTATCACTTTAGAGAAAAAGGTTTGAAACGAGAACGAAAAAATTTTATCATATCGAGAAAAAAATGTCTAGTTTAATATTAATTACATTTTTCACCATAAAATAAGAATGATAAATCATTTATTAATAATGAAACTATATGATTTTCTATATTATTGAATTATATAGAACCGCCGATTAATGACATTGGAATAATGTCATGAAAACAGACTAATTCCGCGTCATGACCCGACGTAAAGGTGTTATATTTTGAGGTTATACCAATATTAAATTCATGATATTATTCGATGTCAATCCAGCTGTTTCGAACGTTATTTCAATCCCAATCTGACAGAATTTTTCCACGTAAGTATGTTTATATTAACTGCTTCAAAATCAAAAGTATTCTTTTACGATAAAAGTTTATATTATATTATACAGTAAAAAAAATTCCAAAAGTCACATATAAATTGTTGCGTAAAGATGTAAAACTTATTGTATGACAGGAAGTTGTTGCGCAAAGAGAATTGCATAAAGAGAAAAAGCAGTAAGTACTTAAATTTACTTTACAAGTTATGAAGATACATTATTCATCAAAGAATTGATAGAATAAATGATCATTATATTTTATTTGCAATCTTCTAGATTTCGTGATAATTTGTTGGAGTCTTAGAGATTAGTTTCACACTTAGAATTCTAGATATCATCTAGCGACGAAAGGAAAAGTTGGATTCAAGTCGAAGAAAAGACGGAGGATGATATCGAATTTAGCGTCGTAAAAGTGAAATAGACGAGAAGTAGTTATTGCAACGTGGCAAGTTTCCAAAAAATAAGTGGATCCTTCTGCCTTTTGGCTTCGTAATAAAGTGCGGTACTATTCCGAACTACTTAAGAGAGTGGTCGTTACGGATGGTCACAATCATCCTGTGCTCATCAACTACATGGTCGTCAGGTTTTAGTGATGAGATCTAAAAAGAATGTCACAAAATACTATTTCTTAATCATCTAAGATTTTTTTTAATTTGAATTATAAGTATTTCCGATTAACAACGACACTCTCACAACTCAAAAATATTATCAAAAATCATTTCTGCAGAGATATTATAAAAGGGTGTAAATAGACAGAGTTATAATTCATACAAACGCATTTGGATGTATATGTGTATAAAAAGTAAGACCTTGGTATTAAGAACCGATCCCTTAGTCTGACAGGGACTTTAGGAGGCCAATACGCACAGTGTTGTTGAGTAGCGGTTGGAATAATGGATCAAAGTCTTAAATGGTCAATGTAGGATATATCTCTGCATCACCCTCCAATATTACACGCAACATGACGACGATACTAAGCCGCGAGAATGAAACCATGTGGTACAGAAGCAACGAGAAAACATGGGGATAGTCATGAGTCATTCTAAAGTAAAAGTAATATTTTTCACGGTATTTTCTTCTTCATGTTTCTCACAGGGAGGCAAGTCAACTTTCATAACTAAACAAAAAAATTAACTTTTAAAATAAAACCAAGCAATGTAAGATAACTTTATTGGAATCGTCTCATCATTGAATAATGTGCACTATTCAAAAAAACATCACAATTCACATGAGAATCATGATATAGTGCATAATAAAAATAACGTATTTTAATATTCCGTTTCGCTTATAATCGTGAATGCAGTAATTTGGAAAATGCTTTTGTGATTTGCCTCCATTTGTTCTAATTACTCGCAGGATCAATTTTTCGACTCATAAAATTTTGATTTCACAGTTAAAAACATTTTGATGCATGTATGAAATCGTGCCAAGGATAGTGTACTTTCAAGGGCGCAATAAACGTTAAATCACGTTACTCCATTCGCATCATTTTGCGTTAAAGCATCAATGTCGATCCACCTTCAATTAATAATTCAATTGCCAAAGTGCCAAACCGAACGCGAAAGAATCCACTTGTAATCAGCGATGCTCTTTGTCGTTGCGCACTTTCATCTTCCAGCGAATCATTTTTCGCTGTTTGTTCATGCAAATCCGATTATAAAATAATACGCTATAGTAGTATATCGCGGAAGAGACGGCGTATGTACTCAACATTTGATGCTGCCGTCGATGAATGACTTATCACTTGCCATCAATTCGTTACATAATTTCGCCTGGCGCATTTACCAGGCTTGTATGGCTACGTGAGTGTTAATGCCCGGGCGAAATCTGCACCTGTGCACACGTGCTGTGGAATTTATTCGCCAAACTGCGTCCACTTTGCGTCCGCCAAGCAATGCATTCAATTTTCGGAGTGCATATTAAAGTCAAAGCCTACTCGCCTGCAGCAACGAAGATGACGTAGCCTGCCAATTTTCTTCCTCTTTGCACACATGAGTTCACCATAAGGGAGACGATTCATGCTCCAGTAGATCATGGCTCGCGCACACTCAGGCAAGTCGATCGAAAGTTGAGGAAAATCGAGAGCTATAAATCCAAGAAGCGCCCGCTCCGTCGGGCGACACATGTTACAGCCAGTCGATTGGGACATTCGAGGAATAATAATGATGGACCGACGTTGGCTGCGATTTTCAAACAAATTCTGTCGACGTTATCCGCCAATCCAATTTATGAACAAAGGCTGGAGCGCAGTACGGTAACTACGTTTTAAATGATATTGCTACTTTGCACAATATTCTCTTATATAGAAACCTCTTAACGAAAATGCAGTTTCTTGTGTGAAACATAAAGACTCGATTAGGGCTCATCGTTGTGAAAATAATGATTGAATTACTGTAATGATGTTCAGTTTCCTGTAAAAATTTGTGTTTATCATTGATCAAATTTATGATTACTAAGGTTAACTGAATAGTATAAATAAGTATAAAATATTCAAATGTAACAAACAATTTTACGATAATTGTGTCATATCACTAATATGATTATAATATCGATAGTTTGATGTGATTATCAATATATTATTTAGATAGTTATTTAAATTTACGTCCTAAATTTGTGATATATACTATACTCATTACCTAATTACCCATTCATATTGCTATTCTACAAGCCTAATGATATTATGTGCTGGACGTAGAATAATTTGCAACAACATTTATGAGCATTTATGGTTAATTGATATGATAGGATTACTCAATATCGCAAATCAAAAAATGCGTACTGATAAAAAGAATAATTGTTATATTAATGTTATATGTAATAAACGATAACACGTAAAAAAATAAAATTTTTATAAAATATCACTTAAATTTGTTTTTAGGCTCAAAATTGTAGCATCCTGACGACAATTGTAAATATAATTCTTTTCTTTTGTCTCATGAAAAAGAAATCATATTAATAACTAAAGCCACAATAAAACGGTATCCTAAAAATAATGTAGTCATAAACCAATTATTACTAATATTTATGACAATTACATTTGCCGTATAAATAGTCGATAAGAATTTATTAAAAACATTACCAATGTTATATTAATCTCGCTTACCATAATTCAACATTAAATCTACCGAGCAGAATAAAGCAAGTTGTATGATGTTCCAGCGCTCTACTCTTATTATTAATCAACGTTATAATCCAACAAGCGGGACTCATAATTTCCCACGTTACGACTCGTGCTTATGCGAATGGTTGAATGCCGCGCGCTTGTAAGATGTTGATGGATCGGTTACGCCACTATTATGTGGCCCTAGGCAGCGAGCGCCGTGGCACGTGCTTACAAACTTGTACCGCTATAAAAGGTTCGTCCGAATTTGCGCCTTTCCAGCTGCTAGAACTAATTGTGAAGAGAGCTGGGGCGAGATATAACTTTTCATAAGCGGTGCATTATGCCCTCCGATAATTATTTCAGTGCCCAGCGACGCGTCCTTTGCAACAACTACCCTTCCCTTGCAATTCTCCCTACATTGCGTTGTTTATTAATATTACACATGACTCAGTAGTCAAGTTTTGCATAATTTAATCAAGCATTTCTTCTGCCACGCTAGTCACATATGGTTCGATGACATCCGTTTCCGATCGCGCTATGTTTCATTAAGAATTGTAAACAACGTGTATAGGGTTGAAAAGAAAATCAACGATACTCTAAATGCTAATTTAAAAAATATAAGCAAATTATTCAAAGCCATTCGTCTCCAAAAAATTGATTAAGATATCAATTGAATGACAAATTTTAATTTTGCCTAATAAATGACAGAAACTATTTATTCAACATAGGAGTTAATTACAACACATTAACTCCAATTTGGAAACACAATGAATTGTGATGCTGAAACTTGGCCTCCATGCACTTCTATCAGATACTTTTCACATTTTTTCATCTGTTGTAAATTAGAGCGTTTGTTAAAATCTGTCTATAAAGATATTTTCACATTTGAAACATCAGTTAAATCAATGGAATCAAGATTGTTTTATTTGAAACTTATCATATTTGTATTATTCATAAATATCTTGTATACAATATTTCACCTTACTTTTTTAAAACCATTTAATTACCCAATAGTTAATACTATTAAAAAAATAACCACGGACAGCTTTAATCCGGCCGATTGTTCTAACTGAAGTCGTTAGTTAGAGTATTTAAGGATACTGAAACTGAAAAAAATTATGTCTATTTCAACTTTATTTTAATGTAATATTTTATTGAACTTGAGAGCACGTATTTGTTTATAATTGTTTAAAAAAAAAAGAAATTTTCTATTCATACTTCAAGAGACCGAGCCCTAATTAAAAGGGCTATGAGAGGTGATTCAAAAATGACATACTTGCACAAACATCATCACAAAAATTCCATTATTTTAATCACCTAAATACATATAGTTATGTATAGTATTTTTATGAATATAATTAATTAATTTACTTATTTGTTAAGTTTAATCTTTTTCAAATAAGCAAAATATTCATTTTAGTTTAATATTGCCCTGTCGCTGTATTTATGTTTTTGTTTTATTTATCAATAGTACATTATGCTACAAGAACGGAATAACGGCGATTTCGGTAGAATTGTCAACTTCACTCGAGACCAACATTTTTGTCATTTATTCCGTGTGCCATGTGATATTTTTTGTAACAAGTACACAAACAATAAGAAATCGAAGAAATAAGAACAATAAAATAATAAATGATAAACATAAAAAATATCATAGAAATAAGAATATAGCGAGTCTCCTTCCTGAGACTTTACTCTGCTTCCTGAGTAAAAAAAAGAAGTTTCACAAAGAAGTTTAATTTGTGTAATCATATATAAAACATATCAAATGGTTGCTCAAATACTGACGTAAACATAGTTATAATTGAATGCGTAGACGCATTCTGGCACTGCAAGCTAAATTTCCTATGAGTGGGTATTTATAGATTTTCAAAACGTAAACACTTTTCGGTAAAATGAAACAAAAAATCGTGTTTTCCGTAAAGTTGATCGAAAAAAAATTCCTTTGTATTAACAGAAATGCTTTTCGGCAGAGTGAACAAAAAAGCGAGTTATTCCGTTGTATAAATAACTTCAAAACGACCATTTTCCGTGTACGTATTACAAAAAAATATCTTTCAATGACAACGTGAATATTTCATAATAAAATTTTATTTTATTAAGTCAATAATAAATTAAAGTTCAATCTTGATAAAGAATATCTTTTCTTCTAAATCTGTCATCCAAAAAGATGATTAGTTTATGAAAAGATCAAGTTAAAATTGATTATTTCATGTTTTTTATTGGTTATTTTTTGGAAAACTTATCCTTGGATTTTGCGTATACATTAATTATTACCAAAATTAAAACCCCTAATTTTGTTAAATCTGTTACTAAACCGTATTTATTAGTTCTACCGTAAATAAAACATTTTATACTCTCCGAAATAAATTTAATTTACGAAATAATAAATTAAAGTTACGTTAATAAGTACACTGAGAAAAATTAATCATAAAAAATTACTATTTAAATGGTAACCTAACCCTATAATACCTATAAATTTAAAAATTCCTGTAGAAAATAGGAAAATTTATTGTTTTCTTCATGAAAAATTACTATTAAAACATAAATTTTACCTATTTTTAATCGGAATTTTTAAGTTGATTGGTATTATAGGTTTAGGTTACCGTTTAGATAGTAATTTTTCATGATTAATTTTTCTCAGTGTAATAGAAATAATTATTCTAGATTTAATAGCAGTAATCAGAAATGGCTTCATTTAGTACTGAATAAATATTGTAGCAAAAGTTTATTTCTGAATATCAATATTCTTGAATGATATATTTTGAAATTCGAAATTTCCTGTCTGTACGCGTTTTGTTATCAATACTCTATAATGTATAAGATATCGGAAAATCATTAAACTTCTTCTCGATTCATTTAGTAAAAGTTCATTAATAATATATATAAATTAGTCAGTGATCGATATATCACTAAATAAATCAGTGGTTAAATCATTCAGTGATTAAGATTTCGAAATTTCTAATAGAATAACACTGTATTAAATAATAATTTACTTAGGAATAAATATGAGGAATATATATGTGGGCGTGTAAATAATTACCTAGAGATCCGAATAGCATAGGTTTCATTGAAGGATCTCTGTAGGCTACAGTTGGTTTACCTTTGTTTCTATACCTTCATTAGTACAAATTCGGCCTAAACAATTTGATCCGTATTTGATCAGAAAACAATAGTCTAAACATGTTATTATCTAAAAATTAGAAGATATTTTGAAGCGCTATATTTTTAAATGTTGAAACTGTGCGATCAGGAAAGACTCAGCTTATAGATTCGATCATATTAATTGAACTGAAAACAGCAAATTCAAGGAATTTATTTTTCAAAAATTGATTTAAGACATGTCTTGTTTATGTGAATAACTGATTTTTATAAAATGATTAGTTTTGTTCTTTGCAATGATTGGCATGCAGTGTTGGTTATCATAAAGGAAAAAAATCAATGATAATAATACATTGAATGATGTTTTCTAGAATACAGCTTTTAGCTGCAAAATGCTTTATGTTAATAAGTATAATCTTATTAGCATGTGAGAATTAGGGCTGCAAAAAATCGAACTAGTAAGTGTCGCAACTGCAGATGAAACTTGCACTGAAAATCACTCGTGCAAAAAGTTTCGCGCAACATCTAAAACTGTTGCGACGATGCCTAATTATTGTAATAAAATAATAAAATTTTAATACGTAAAATATCAATCAATGAATCAAAGTTTGAAGATATGCAAATAAATGAAATTATTTTTCCAATTGTGTTAAAATACATTCAAATTATTTAAACCAGTTTACACAGATCAAGAATAACGTTAAATGTATTTTTAAGTATTATTTTAAACATTCGATTACGGTACATAATACTAAATTAAATTATATAATAATCTATAATATGACTTTTACTTACTTTTTAGCTATCCTGTAGCTGAAACTACTCAATCCAATAATTTCTATCAAAAGAAGACATTTGAATATTAGGAAAATAAATTGGTATTTTAAAACCATAAGTTCACATCTTTCATTTTTCAATTATTTAATAAGCATTCAGTGAAAGAAAAACATCTGAAAAAAATCGTATTATTTTTAGAAACTAAAATATTAAATTTTTTAATGTTATCAAAATCAAATGCATAAAATATAAAAATTATTATTAAAATCTCAAAAAACAATACGAAAGGATGAGTGAATTAAGTAATTAAATTTTCTGATTACTTTCATATAAACAAACTTTCTTGACCGCTATATATAACTTACAAATAACAGAAACGTTTTAATTAAATTCAACATATATGCTACGTATGTGTTTTTGCATTCTTTTTATTTACACAATTACATTCAAAACAACAATATATTTTAAAACCGTAAATTATGTTATAAATCGTATTTACATTTCTTATGTCTTTTTTTTGAAAGATTATAAAGTGAAAACAAGAAAAATCGACAATGCAGAATTTCTTTTTGCTATCTGCGTTAACAAATTTTCGTATGGGATTTATCACCTTTCCATAATTTAGATATTTAAATCGTTTTATATTTTCATATAATATTCCTAAATTTCTCATATTTTTAAATTATTTGTGATACTTCAACAAGTAATAAAAAAATGTTTTTAACAAAACTGAACATTTAACAGGTATCACAAATATTTATATTCAGCATATTAAATATTGAATTTGTACATTTAGACAATTGGAAAGAATTTGTTTGAAAGCAATAAGAAACATAAGTCACATATTTCAATTTAGAACAAATGAGTATTAAATATGAATTTATAAAATTTTAAATATAACGAAATAAATACATTATTTATATCAATAATATTCTGAGTAAACAGCAGTGTATTTGTTAATATTTATCGATTTATGTGTATCAGTGATTTAAGTGAAATAATTCTATAGTATACAAAAATGAAATTATGTCACAATGTTTGAAAAATATAATCTTACTTCATGTACAAAAAAAATATATTTATTGGGTATATAATTTTTTGGGTATGATTGCTAAAGTAAACATCCTTTTAAGACTCGATTAGCACCAAAATGTATCAAGAAATAGAAACATGGAATGTAAAACAAATATCGTTACGATTATCCTATCTAAACTAAATAGTTACAAATGACTATTTATCATGCTATTTGGCGTAATTTTTACCTTTGAAAATTTAAAACTGAGAACAAAGAAAATAATGATATCACATTTGTTCATTGTTAGAATATTTATTTTACTGGAAAGCATAAATAATTCAAACTAGAAGTATATTATATTTAGAATTGTAGTCATGCAATTCATTTCAGTAAACAGACTTCTATTGAATAAAAATTGCTATCAAACAGAACATTAATTTTTGTTTCAATTTCTTTCCGAAATATAATTAATAATTTCCAAATAGCTAAGAGAATTATTTACATAGAACAATTTTTAAAATACTGCTGGTTACTATTTTCGAGCAGCGGTGTACATTTTTTGCTGTAAGTTAAGTTCTATAAGATAAATTTGAACGCCGCATGCACGAAATTACACGTGTATTAGTTACTTTGTTAAAATTTTATTTTAATTTTAAAACAAATTTCGAACTGCGTAAAATACACGTTTTAAAAAATTTATATTTTTCATAAAAAAAATCAGATGATTTATAATACTCCCTTCTTTCATAAATTATGATATGAGAATTTTATAATTCTTATAGACAAATAAAAATAAATCTGAAAAATTCATACTCCTATTCAAATTTTGTTATATCGACTACATAGACGAACCATAAACTGTTTTTCAGAGAATTAC
>JABFQD010004398.1:0-11851 GCA_022817045.1 Psix sp. ZL-2020 | reverse complement strand
ATACAAAATAACTTTATTTAAATAAAATAAGTCCTTCAGAAATAAACAAGGAACGTTGCGTTAAATATAAAAAAACTATATGTTGATAAAAAATGTATAAAGATATACTTTTCAATTTGTTTATTTAATTTTCTTTAATCTAGTCGTTTTTAATTTGTATATGCATGTTTTTGTTCATTCAATTGAATTTCTCTAATTTTGCAATAAAAAATCTCGGAAAATAATTTTGTATCATTTTTATCATCGTTTCTCAGTACATTCAACTAACTCTTTTGAGTGAATATAAGTGCAAAGATGTAAGTCAGGGTTAATGGTGTGAAAATTCAAATGTACTGAACCAAAGTTTAACTAGTACGACGTAATAGAAGTAAGTATAAGTCTTGGATGTTCAGTCGCTCTAACATATGATTTAAAAATAGTCAAAAATATGGAAAAATAAATGGCAAACTGTGAGCGCTATCAGTAAAAATAATGTATAAAATTCTATGCCACAATATTATATGAGAAAAACTTGATTGAGACGTGAAACTTTCGGGTTAAAAGCTGATGATTCGTTGAGCAAGAGTGACCTAAATTGTTTAATCACAAAATGAAATAAAAAATTAATAAAAATACAAGCATAATCCATGGACAGCTCCTTGCTCGGTAAAAGTATTTTAATGTTCTTTTGTTGTAATGATTTTCGCATCGGACAAGCAGACACGTAGCGCCTATTACAGTTAATAACCCCGTTAATAGAGATATCGTATAATACCCTGAAATGAACGGATCGCGAAAAACATACAAGGAACGGACGGCTGCCATTCGCATCACTCGTGCCGGCCAAAAATCACGCTCGGCTCTCGAAAAAGCTTCTCGCGGCACGTAAATTCATATGTCGGAGGATAAAAATGATTACTCGCGCTCACTCATGTGTTTATACGCGTGTGTGCGTGCAGTCGCGTCGGCTGTTGGTGCGATGTTTTGTGATTTAAATTAATTGAAAAATATGCAGTGTGTGTTGTTCGATCACACTGCGCGCTCGCCCACGTAACAGCCTCTGTCTACGTGCCGGAAACAAAACGTTTTCGCTTGGACCAATCATTCGCGCCATCCGGCAATAACTTATTGGTTTTTCGCGTATGATTTGATTCATTATCATTCCGTTATTTATATTTGCTCGACAAATTGCGCACCGCCGCGCGAGCAAAAAAACGTCATGAACGAATACAAAAAACATTAAAAGCGAGATTACAAAATACATACATATTGTGCGTTTCAGCCGCGGGATCAGTTAATGTATAAATATTCATAATATCGAGCTCGCGCAAAATAATTCGCGATAGCTTCGCGAAAAACGGCCCGCCCGTTCGCGCTAATTTGTTTCATGAAATAATTCGGAGATGCTACATATTTGCTCGCTCTCAAGTTATTATTTTTAATGCCCGCTTATAATCGTGCATCGATTTGTTTTTCGAAATATTTTATGACCCCGTTTTAATTATTCCGTTTTACTTGCGTTATTGGTCGGGCTTTTTTATGTGTCGCGCGGATTAACATCACAAATTTTTCAAGCGCTTCGCTACTGTAACCACAGTCTGCCTTATTTTTAAATTCTATTTTAGCGTTTGCATATGTTATGCCAATCATCGTTCGCCAATTTTTGTCTCGATTTTTGATTTTAAATTCACAATTGTGTTAATATACGACTTCCAATCTGCAGTATTTTTTCCACTGAACGATTTGTGATCTTTATTCGATCGTTTTAATTTGACAATGTTTAATCTACCATTCTTTATGAATATTTTAATATCCGACTGACATCCTATAATTAAAATGCGACGTTTTATTTCGTCTTTATACTTTGAATTTGTAGGTTGATATAAATTGTATTAAGATAACATGTTTAATTAATGTAATAAATACTTCAAATCTTTCATAATTAGCGAAATTCAATTCGCAACTTTGGAAACATTTTTTTTGAGAATTTCTATATGTGAATTTGAATGTTGTACACATTTTTTTATTTTCATGCAAAATTAGAGTTAGCGTGTTTTAATTTATGATCTTTTAT
This sequence comes from Psix sp. ZL-2020, assembly GCA_022817045.1. Taxonomy (NCBI): domain Eukaryota; kingdom Metazoa; phylum Arthropoda; class Insecta; order Hymenoptera; family Scelionidae; genus Psix; species Psix sp. ZL-2020. The sequence goes on along the minus strand of JABFQD010004398.1, from coordinate 9,798 downwards.
ATATGCATTTTGAATTTTTGATATAATTAATAGAATATAGCGATATATTTACTATAATACAGTACAAATGATTTGTAAATAAAATTTGCCCCTAAAAAATGTATCAAAAATTAGTTACTAAATTAATAAAGACTTAATATATATATAATATAACAATATGGAAGTATAATAAAATATCATGTCACATTATATAACGTTGTAATTATACGATGTAATATTAATTCATGTCGAGATGTATTTTGAATTAAAATACTGTTGGCAAATGTTAAAGAAAAAGTGTTACAAAATTTTTGATCACACAATTAGATTCATATTTTTTTTGGTGCCATTTCTCTATGTATTTGACCAGCATTATATACGTTATCTTTTCACCGAAGTTCAGTGAATGCTATGCAATCTCAATTATGAATTAATTAATGTATTTTTTCTTATACACAAATTGAAATACGATGAGTAAAAACTTAATTAATTTTGTCTAATAATATTGATAACATGTAATGTGATGTAGGAAATATTGCAAATTAAACAATAAATTATGATCCAATAAAAGGAATAAAATTATCTTTTTCAGTTCAAGGTTTATACTTTTTGAAGGATTACGAATTTAAATTAATTTATAAAATAAATTAGTAGAGTGTTAGTTAAAGACATTTAGATAATTAAAAAATAATCTCATTTAATTTAACCACATTTCAACGAAATTGAAGTTAAAGATGTTAATTGCTAAATTGGAACTTACAAGAAAACTAAAATACATGATTGTTTCAACGATCTCGTTTATCGTAATTTGTCGATGATCTTAAATTTCTGAAAGAAACTCATTGTCAGTCCCGACCCTGGGACGATAATGGTCCCATTCAAGAGGCCATGACTCGACGTTATGTGCACTGTGGATAACTCCCTCGCTTCTTCTACGTGTTTAAGTTGACGTTTCCTCTTGCTTTATACGTCTACATATCTACCAAGTAGGCGTAACATTGGCTTGTCAATGCGTCTTTTCATTTCATTTGCTGCAAGGCGTTATACTGATTTACCAATCATTTGCTTGATATTGAAGATTCGATTTTCAAATAATCAATTAAAAGCATGTTCAACTAAACATTTCAATAAAGATACATATAAGGCATGTATTATGTTATTTTCGATGTTTTTATACTGATTAATTTTTAAATATTTCTAGTTTTATTAATCCTAGTAATAAATTTGCAAAAACATCACGTCAAAAATATAACGTACCATATACAAAGCAAAAAGGTGTTATAACAAAAGAATTTGTTATCATTGTTTTTGTGCCCCATTTCCAACTAATGGGTCAAATTCTTGCATGCCAATATTGAAACATCGATCCTATGTGAATAGAATCATTTGGTGAGTTTCAAATCCGGCACGAAAAAACTGATAGCTGGAATAAAAATTTAATTTTATACCTCTTTTTGAAATTCACCTCTTAAAAGAAAATAGTTCTTACGTCCCTTTGTTCAGAAACAGAAGTTAAGACTCTTCTAAAGAACGAAATTGTATAAAGTAAGATTTTGTTGGTAAAAGAAACATTATATTATAATATAAAACCTCAAATTTGGAGACAAGCTCTGCCTCAAAATCTCGCACTTTCATCTCTCAGAGCAAAACGTTTTAGATTTCATATCCATTTCAAAAGTGCAAACTTTTGTTCTTTAAATGAGGAATCGAAGTGCTATTTTTCAAGATAGGTACATTTGAAAATGCGGGATGACCTTAAATTGTTGAATAGTATAGATTACACAACTAGTGCGAAAAGTTGGCAATTGCAAACGAGTGCAACAATTACAAGAGTTTTTTAACATATATTTAATATGCGTGAAAAAAATAGACTCGCTCATAGATACTTTCAATATATTTTGTCACAAGTAGCAAATATCATTACTTCTGCACAAGTGATGAAATCAATCAAAAGTGCATGATGTCGATTTTTCTACTTAACCGTAAATAGATGTTTTTGCTACTAAAAACAGTTACGCAGTGGGTATTTTCTTAGCATGAGCTATAAAAAGCACTTTTCTCACACGTGGACAAAAACTGTCATTTTCTGACAGCTTTTTTAGGCACGAAATACAACCTTTGCAGACCAGGACAGGAATTTCTCGAAAACGGGGCAGAAATGAAAATTAGCTTTCACTCAAAAAGCAGCTGTCAGAAAAACGAACAATCCGTAGCACTTGTGACAAAAAGAACGGTTTGTATCATGAACGGAAAATAATTTTTATTTCGAATTCGTGTGAAGTGACTGCACTCGTATCAGCCCTTGCATCGACTCATGTGTTCACTTCACTCTTGTTTGAAATTAATGTCTTTCCGCCCTTGATAAGAAATGAACTATTTGCTTTCGTGTGCAAATAGCTATTACTATGTGGTCGAAAGTTCAGCACGTGCTTGAAACACTACTTTTCTTATTTAGTCACGATCGTACTTTTAAATTCATCTTATAATTTAGAAAAATCTTCCAATAATTCTAAAAATTGTGCTATCTCGTGCTCTGATCTAATTGTTGGTCAAAAGTTGAAAAAAAAAAATATTTCTATCAGTTTTGTTGTTACAAAAATGCGTATTTCAGAATTTCGCAAACTAATGAAATTACAATCATATAAAAAAGCAAAATATAGTTTCAAAGTATTAAATTGACTTATAATAAGTTATCTTGTTCGTATAAAACAAACAAAAAATGTACCATTTTCTTATTATTTATATTATCATACGCCATATGAGGAATAAACTAATTGTAGTATAACAATTTATTTATCCATATTATACCTAATTCAAACAAGTATATTCAATTCAACAGAAAAGGTCACTATATCGATGAGGATCACTTTTAATAGCACACAGAATTGCTCAAATCCTACATTAACAATATGAGATATGATCCTATATTAAAAATATAGGATTTGATATATTTAATTTTATCTATACTTAATATTGATTGAATTCAGACTAACTCACATTGGAATTATTAAAACTTTTGATTGAAACATCGTTCCTGAAAATTGCAGTAAATTTTAGTCAATGTTCTTAGTATAACTCCTTTTATTCTATACATTATTAAATGTATTATCATAGGTTAATTATATCTTAAAATAATGTTATAACTGGCTTTTAATTTAACTTCAGGGTCCATAATCACAATTCTTTTTTGCATTTTTCTTGATAGTTTTTATGAAGCTCTTGAAGACAATTTATTCATTTCTATCCTCAATTTTAATATCATTAAGCCTTGTGTATTGAATTGATAAAAGTAAAAGAGAAAAAAGGTCAAGCTTTGAGCAGCCAATTTTTAACAAGAATATTAACAAAGAGCACGTTCCATATAGAGTTAAGCAATAATTATTCCGTTAATGCTACCCGTTGATTCAATACTTACCAACACAAAGCTAAACAATTTGTCTGATAATTTGTTGATAGTAAATATAGTAGTAGTAATGTAGTAATGTAGTAGTAATGTGACGTTTCAAGTTACGTCACATTAATTGCATATTTTCTGTTATCGGCCGACATCAAAAGGTTCCGAAGGAATATACTAGATGGCGTGGCAAATCAGATCTCATTGAGAGACTTCTAATCCTAAGTTAATGACAGACAAGAATCTACTGCATGTAGATTTAGTAACCGTAAGTCCGGCTATTCCATTGTTCATCCAGTCTGCCAAGAATCACCTCCGGCCAACGCTTCCCTCAATGCCAAGAACCAAAACACTAAGGCCATGATGCTGCTTATTGGTCTAATATTCAGAATTTATACGATTCTCATCTTGCATTGTGGAAACGTTTCGTTCTTCAACTTTTAATTAAAAACGAATCGAGAAAATGAAATTAAAAATAATATAACTATATCCCGTATTCATATGGTAATATAGTTCAATCTTTTTTATCTAATTATAATATAGATACAATAAAAACTACAGACTCAACGGATAGAAAGTCTGATAAATTTTGACCTCGACTGGGTTACATTTTTTACACCATGTACTATCCAAATCAAAAATCAAACATCTAATGGTATTTATATTTTTTGAATTTTAGATTCCCTAAATTTCCCCTTTTCAATCACTAACAATGTCATTTGAAGATGTCCACAAGACTTTAGTTTACTTTTTTTTATTTTTTCTATACTGTATATGATGAATGATAAACGAATGATGAATGAAACTGCTCATGAGCATCATGGATTTAGCGACACCTGTAGTATGTTAAGATTCCTAACGCTATGTCTTAATAGATTATAGAGCTTGTGCACATCATTGAATTTACGGAATGTCCATACGCTTAAAGCAGCCATATAAAACTGTCTAAGTATGACTTTTCGATTAGAAATCATAGCCTTATTTTGAACTTGCACACGTTGGATTCTAATGGACTTGTCATGCAGAACGTTCCTATGGATGTAACGCTACCTTTAGTGAGGCTCTCATGTGTTTGCCTCATAATGTTTTCAACGTGGGCTACGTGCGGGGGAATGAATTACAAATTATTACGAGAATGTCAAAAGACAAACCTCTCTTGGGATTCAATGGGTATGCCTCGTGTAATATACATGGGGCAAGGAAACGATATATTATCTTTATTTTTTATAAATCAATTGAATCAAATAATGATGAAAACTAAATAAATAAATCAGATTTATGAAAGAAAAAATCATAACAGTTCTTAAAACCAATTGAATAAACCAATACGTATTTTTTTAAATTATTATGGTTAATCAGATAGGGCCAAAATATATCATACTCATGAATTCATACACACTATTATTATTAAAAATTTCAGAGTATATCTTGTTATTACGTATTTTCATTTAATTTCTTAATTTTTCTGACACGATCCACATTTTTCTCATAACCTACGACGCAACTCAATGTACATCTAAAAATTTTATCTTTGCTACTCTAAAATAATCCACTATATTTTTGCTTCTCCTATGCAGATTTTAAAAAATCCAAACTTCCCATAAATTAAAAATTCAAATTTATAAATATTCATCTTTTTTTCCCTAGAAACAACTCGGGCTAAAGTAACTTTTCCAACATTTCTTAAAGCATCCGTCAACCTTCTTGTAGGGCTATGTAGTTGTTTGAGAAAACAAATTCTGAGCAATTTATATTAAGAATGAAATAACTTCAACATCATCGAATAATATGTACAATTTTATATATCATAAATAATCTTTGAATAATAATAATTTGTCATTTAATATTTTTAGATTAGTAGGAATTTTAGTTTAAATTTTAATGTAATTCATCGTCTTGTATTTTCAATAGATTCATTTGAAGTTTTGAAAATTATTTTTTTAGAAAAGTGGATATTTCGCACATATCGATGTCATTTATTATCGAACAAATTTTTTCTTCTCATTTTTGTTCAATTAATTCAAAATTTTCCGAAATATTTGGAATGAAAGTATTTTAATTTTAAAATAATTAAATGAAAATACTTATTATTGACAAAGACTATATCAGATTGAATAATAATAATTGATTTTGTATCATAGAAACTAATTTTTTAATGCGGTCTAAAAATGATTTTTGCGAGGTTTGAATTTCTTAATTAATAAACGAAACGTCTTCAAACCATTATTACCGATTCATCGCAATGTTTCAGTCATTATAAATTCGTATTTTACTGTAAAATCTTTTATTTAAATTATATCCTTTGAATTTTCGTTTCAAAGGATATTATTTCTTTCACGGTGTACGCAGTAAAAATAAAATAGAAAAATATATTAATTAAATGTTTAATAATGTAATTCCGAATTTATAATTTCTAATGATATTCTTTCATTTAAATATCATAGTTATCAATTAAATAATTTTGTGATGCATTATAAATATAGTATGAAATTTACAATATTTTAAACCGCTATAGCAATGTTACACCTCTTATCAATTTTTGCGTATTCGCATCAATATTAATTAAATAAAAAATAGTGGTTAAATTGTTGTGATATTTTTCCAATACATTGCTCTTCGGATTCTTTAGAATCAGTTGTTAAAGCATATTGCTTTTTTCCAATATTCTCAACCGATTCAATACGTCTTCATCTAAAAATTACACAAAAAATAAAAAATCTGCAATTTTAAGCGTTAAAAAACGGGTAAATATAAAAAAAAATTTAACGTCGTATATAAAGAAAAAAATTCATCCGATGAAATTTATAATAATGTATAAGTTAATCTAAGTGTACTATATGAAATTATTTTACTTAATAAACTTCGCAAATTTCCATAATAATCATATTAACTTAATTTATCTATTTAATTATTATATCTCAAAAAAAAAATTAATTACGTTTAATGAATCGAAATTATTTTATAATGTTTTAAAATATTGTAGTGAAAAAATGCATCTTTTTTTGAAAACCATGATGATAGCTTTCGTATGTGAACTTATATCTGAAATAATCAAAAGTATTTAAATTAGAAATTATCGAATTATAAAAATTTTTATTGACAATGTTTACTTACCAGTATGCATGCGAATTTCAATTACATAACTTTCTTATTATTTCAACAATAAAATGCAGTTTTTCGAAAAATTGTTCGATAAAAGAAAATCATTTATTGTGTAGCCGTCAACATTTCTTGGTTCTATAAAATTCGAAGAAAATTCGTTTAGTATAGAGTTCAAGTACATTCTTTCTCTTTAATCTGATTTAATTCTTATCATTTTTTATAGTAGTGCAATATGAATTTTTTGAAACTGATGTAGAAGAATTGATAATTAGATGTTAGTTCAAAAATTAGAACTATTAATGACGTGACTAAAGTATTACATGTTTAAGAAATAATTGTCAAGAAACAGTAAAAATGGAATAGTACTCCTCTAAAATCACGTTGATATAAAATTTCAACAGAGCTTAGGAGATATTAAACTTTTCCTGCTGCCCGCAAACAAAGTAGAACTTTTACGCCTAGCAACGCAAGATACTATTTTGTATTTTACATGAAAAAAATCCTGTTTTAAATTTTAAATGAATTTTTCTCAAAACTATGTCTTTTTATTTGTAGAAATTATTTTTTGGAATTTTTTCAATCTGTTCTCCACAGTATAGCAAAGAATTAAAATATAATAAGTTTATGATTTTATAGGAGAATTGAAATGACATTTTCGAAAAATAGCGTTTATTTATTTTGCTATAATTGTTGTTCATTTTTTCTGGGACTTTAATCATTAATTTTGAATGAAAAAATTCATAAATTGATCAAAAGTATTCATAACTATTATACCAAAAATCGATACCTGAGAAAATGTATTTTTACACTTGTCAGAATGTACTTCTTCCTAAAGTTTTATAATAACCATTCACCGTTGTTAATTTCTTGTAGTGCAAAATGATAAGATACGATAATGTATTATTATTTTCAAACCTACAACAATACTATTTCACATCGACAATGGAAATATTTTCATTATTTCTTCAAAAAGGAATTTCAAAATTGTTTGACTAGAAAAAAGATTTTGTATTAGTTACTGTTATACTAAAATTTGGTTAATTACACTAACAAACTGCATTTTCTTTAAATAATTATGCTAACAACTGAAACTACAATTTTTAAACTTTAACATAAAAGAACAAATTTTTGATAACTGCCCAAATTTTGACCTCATATGTACGTATTTAATCTATCTTATTAGATTGCATATGGACATAACGTTAATCAACTTTGAATACAAACATCTATAAACATCTTCGTATTTAACTATTTAACGTTGTTAGAATAGTTCTCTATAAGGGCAGTAAATTGACGATTGACGTCAAAAACGATGAAGGCAACACTTGCGCATGCGTTCGCGCACTTCTATTTCCAAGCGTTATAGGTGCCCTAGTGCATTAATAAGTATTGACGCACTAGGTGAATAGTACTATACTGATAGAATAGTTCGCTATAAGGGCAGTGAATTGACGATTGACGTCAAAAACGACGAAGGCAACGCTTGCACATGCGCACTTCTATTTCCAGGCGTTTGGTGCCCTAGTGCATTAATAAGTATCGATGCACGTGTACACAAAACTGTCGAAATCCTATGTGCACATGCGCGAGTATTGCTTGCTTGCAATAGATTATTTTGGGCATAGAAAACAAGTGAGAAATGTTTCATTTTGCTTTCAAGTGTTAGAAAAAATAAAATACTGCCATAAATATAACATTATTATATGACATAAAATTTATGTTTATCAATTTTAGTTCTTCAACTGCTAGACTATTTTCAAATTTATTAATCGCATTATTTATTTAAATAAGCCAACTAATAAAATTTTAAGTATTGGACTTAAGTTTCTATACAATTTCATTAATTATTTAAAAACCTGAATTAAAGATGTATTTGTATAAACATCAAGAATAGAATTAGCAATTTAACCATGTGTTCCGTCAGATCGATAGGAAAGATCAATCTAAAGTCACATGGAAGATAAAAAGAAAACAGAAGAATTAGATAAAGAAATAATTACACATCAACAAAGTCCATAGCGACTCTAGACATACATCAGATAATAATCTACAGATTAAAGCACTTGTGTAGAATCGCTTTTCAGACTATTGCATTGTTGCAATTTCTTTGATCGCTTTTGTAAATATTAGCGCTGAAGTCGCTTCAGTCAAAATAATAGTTCTATAGTAGTCCACTACTGAAGATAATATTCATCTTTAATTCATTTCTAACACGTGTTCTCTCGTCAGAGAATCGACGCTGTGTCGATTGCAGCTCGCAGCGCTGCTTATAATCTATCCAGAGTAACAGTACCTCGCAGCAAGTCCAGTCAGGTAATGCGCAGATTGGTGTTTATATGAGGAGTGGGAGTGCAATGCAGAATCCGTGCTAGGGGAACAGTAGGGTCCGTATCAGTGTGTATGCAAAAACGCAAAGTTTACGGATATTATTATTAAATTATTTTAATATTGCAATTTAATTATCATAATGAGTTTTCGCTAATATTAACCTATACAGATTTGGTTTTTACTTGGAAGATTAAATTACAGGAAATTAATTTTATTTGTTAAATAGCACGAAAAAATGAGGATTCTTTAATTAGATTAAATTATTCAACTATCCTTATATCCTATTCCTTATTCAGATTCTTAAGTTATATTCTGGTCTTTCTTATTGTTGTTTGATTTTACACTTTTTACTACTATTATTACTACTTTTAATAGTAGTAAATGATAATTATAATGATCATTGAATTTCGTTATATCGTCGTGTTATAATATTATTCTTTTCTCACTACTATTCATTGTAATTACTAAATGTTTCTAGAATAATAAAAGATTTTATTATTAATTATAATTCAGCTTCATTTCTTTTCATAAAGTGTGAAATTTCAAAATAAAGTTAACGATTTCTTCATATATAGATGATTTAATTTATCAAGTACTTATATAACAGTTGTACTTGAACAAATATTCAATAAAATTTATGATGGTGCAATTTCAAAAACTTTCTTAATGTGCATTTTTGTACTAAAAATATAATTAAAGCAATTTTATTACACAAATCATTGTAATATTCGATCGAACATTCTTTTTGTTTTTCGTCCTTTCAGGTTTTTTGATATTATTATTAATGGTTTGCAGCTCTTTTTAAAATATATTATATAAATATTGTAGTATTGAAATTAAAAAAAAATAATATAATTTTTATGCAGAGCAAAAATTGAACAAAATTTAAGATAAATAGTATATCTATATGGTCATTATAAAAATGTTTGTGAATTTAATTCTTATGTCATTGACATCCCTAAATTATTGATTTATCATATTTTTTCAACGCGAGA
>JABFQD010004397.1:0-11851 GCA_022817045.1 Psix sp. ZL-2020 | reverse complement strand
ATAAAAAAAGGAACGACAAAATAAACCACCGGGTAAGAAGGGGGTGAGCTGAAGCGGGGCAAAGGTAAAGGCATTCCCCCGGTTGAAAAAAAAAAAAAAAACTAAAGATTGTACAATTTTCGCCCAATAATGATTGACTACTTCTTCGAAGCATTTTCATATGAGGTCATTTAGACGCAAATATCTTAGATATTCGCGAATATCTCAGAAACGGTGCGTAAGCGCCAAAATTGGGCAATGGATTCGTATTCAGCGGCTCAAAAACTTTCGGAAAAGTCACCCCCACCCCATGTTAGGGGGGGGGGGGGATTAAATCATATATTTACCATTTACTTTGTTTCATCTTAAACAAATCGCGAAGGAAATCTTTATTAGTCTCAAAAGTGTTGACTCCCTCTTGAATAGTAACGTGCTTATTATAATAGGCAGTGGTATGCAAAATATCCATATTTATTTATATTGTTTGCGATAACATGAAATATGAAAACAAAAGTTATAATTTCAAAAACTACCCAATTCACAAGTAAAAAAGATTTTATACGTGTCAATAACATTCAAAAATATTATTGACACCCTAAAAAGGTGACTAGAAAAACTGTAATTTAATTTTAGATACAAAATCCTTTACAAGATTCTATAGTTTTTAAGTACCTCAAAGGGTCGAATAAATTTAAATTTACAGTCTCAATACGCAATTTTTCTTCACTCATATATCACTTATAATCATACAAACTCGACATCAACACACAATAATTTATATCTTACACTGATTATAAAAATATCGTTCCATTACATTATCAAGGTCATTTTTAACCGATTATGTAATTCAAAAAATTAAGAAAAAGCACCGCCAATAACAATCTCGACCTGAAAAAGGTCAAAAAAATCTCTCGTAATGGTTGCGTCCTGACACGTAGGTTGCACCAAATTAATGGCTCGAATGTCCCACTGCCACCTTTCTTGGGTCGCACTGTCTCTGGAAACAAAACGATGATATACATAGGATCGCACCAGTGACTAAAGCCACTTACCGGCCCGAAGCTCCAATATTTTGACTGCAATTTTTCAGCGATATGCCATATGGCTTTGCACGACAGGATCGTGATCAAATTGACAAAAAGAGTAAGTAGAAATCCTCAATTTTATGCCTTTAGCTTCATGTTTCCTCACCGATGGATAACTTTTGGAAGTTCCATTTCAGGGTGCTAAAAAGCAGTAGTATTGCACAGAGAGCGAACTGTCAGAGTGCGCTCACCTTAACCTTGGGTGTCAGTTTTAACCTTCTGTAATTCGTCCATTCGACCAGAAATACCTTCTGATTGACACATTCCAAGGTGTAAAATGCCGAAGCACTAAGATTACAGTCACGGTTTCTCGCGTTTGCGTCGTCATTAGTCCTTTTCGGGCACTTCACTGATCGTCTCAATCTGCTAAGGATCTTCCTTATACATGTTTTCGCGAACAAGTTCAATTTTACGATACACAAATTTATAATTCACAAGTAACTCCGATTCTCAGTGGTAGTGAGTTCTCAGTCATAACAAGAAATTTCATTAGAAATTAGAATAATCATGATTTTAACAAAAATGTCGAATTTGACTCTTTCTGTCGACTCAACTAATGTATTTAAAGTAATTTCATTTTGAATTTTGTGAAGGCACCCTGGTTTTATACCAATTTTATACTCAAAAGTCTTCTAACTTTTGGGTATATAATCGATAGCTATTATCCTCTTACTACACCGGTAATCAGCCCTAGACATGTTTCCAACCTCCTCTCACTATCATTCTGATTTCCATCTTTAATTTTTGCTCAATTTAATGTCTATATAATTATTCCTATGTTGTATACTTAATGTCTCCGCTTCAGTCATCATAAAATTTCCTGATTCATACTTTATAAGTTTCAGCTCGGCATCGTTTTTTCTAGCTAAAATCCTGGAGAGTCTACCAGTTTCGGGCACTTCCCGAATTTGTTTACGACATGTCACTTACTACTGCTGCGATTTGAAGTACTGCTAATGATAAAAGTTCATGAATGTGTGCAAATATTGTTTGAGAATGCCGATTTCATTTTTATTTTGCTGTATTTAATTCGTATAAATTAATTTCATTAACTGTGATTAAGTATGATTGAAGCTTTCGACGCATAAATTTGTGTATTTAGTTTTCTTTAATATATGAATCGTATCGTGTTTACGTTTTTAGCTTAATAATAATCATATCTGAATTAATTTATTTTATCTATCTGCTCACATTATTTCAATGTAATTGTAACTTTTATTATATATTGTCAATCCTTTATGAGCAGGTAGTATTTTTCACATATGAGTTAAATCGACTCTAGTAAGAAACAGTTAATTTACACGCATTGTTCAAACGGTCTTATTAATTAATTTTTCTCGTCGTTATTGTTTGGATCAAAGTGTCTGTTGCTTATTTGTTTATTTGCTCATCGATTTGTAGTTAAATTTAACCTGTGATATTTATTCACTTTTATATTATTTGACCGGCGTTTTATATTTTATATTTGCTTTTTACTATCTTAGTATTTGTCTTCACTTTTTAGTCCGCATAACGAATTATGATACTATAGCTGTTGTAGATAGCAAATTTATTTTTGCACTTATTTATACACATATCATCGTCTCTGTTACTAGAGCATGTCTTAAACAAGGCAGTAGGCTTATCTCATTCAATGATACGAGTTGCTTGTAACGCATGGTTTTTGCTATTGCTTTTCTTCCATAACATTTTTATAATTATAAATATGTGCAATTTTACCCAAAACATAAATTCAGTGGATTATTCCAAATTTAACGTGGATTATTTTCTGCGCTTGAATGTAAATTACTTGCATATTTTTATACTCTTTTCCAAATGCATATAAAATATTTTTGTACTGCATTTGAATGCTATGTAAAATGTGTGATATTTACTATAGGCTGTTCCTTTTCTTACTTTGCGATAATTTAATTAATTATCATTCATACGTAAACAACCTACATCAATAGTTCTGCGTGCAAAATGTATTTTTATCGCACTGCACCGATGCTAATGTCTGACAACTAATTTGGTACATTGTCAATCATGTTCTTGTATATTTTCCTTTTTTCATGAAGTCCTTTTTAGAATGAATTCATAATTTCATTATATTTGCTTGAATTATTTTATTAATCTTGGACAAGTTTAATTCATTTCGTTTAATTTAATTTATTTATTTTATTTATTCTTATCAACTCAATTCAATTTTTGACATCAATTTATCTACTTATTGTATTCGTTTCTGCATCCAATCTTGTCTTGCCGATACTTGCCGATACTTGCCGGTGTAGATTCATTGATGTTTTAATTGATTGACTGCATTGCATGGTTTATTATCATTTATGACATTTTGAATTTACATTATTAGCTTCGTACAATTTTATGTTTTGACTTTCTTGTTTAACTTTTGTTACTTTTCGAACTTTAAATATTTATAATTGGGTTAATCATCTGTTTTTTGCTTTTCACGAATTGTGATTTACCCTAAATTATTTACCTGACTCATATTGTTTTAAAATCTAGCAACTATTTAGGAAAAAATTATGGCCTCCTTAGGCAAATGTTCTTACTGTAAACTTATTGTGAAAAAGTACGATGCTGTTCATTGCTCATGTCATTGATTATTCCATATCAATTATAAGCCTGAGCGAGATGTGATCCCTGTCGGAAATATTGTTGGTTGTACTATCTGTTGTAAAGACCGTCTGGCACAACGCGGTGTCAAACACCAGAAACGCGATGACCTTTCTGTTTTAGCTGTTTATCAGAAGATCTTGGAACATTATAACGCTTAATAAATGGAAAAGTTGCAATTTTATCTAGACTTGGGGTTAAAATGGCTGAAATTGCTGACTTTAAGAAGGATCTTCGTAAACTTGAGAGTAAGCTGGATTCAGACATTAATCAATGTAGCTTGCGCATTGATGCCCTTGACCTCGACTTGAAATCGGTACATAATCGCCTTTCACGCCTTGAATCTAGCTCGCTGTCAATTCCTTCATCATTGGCTGTATCTGAAAATAGATCATCTCTTTTGCGCGATCTAGAGTTCTCAGCAATCAGGGGTTTTAAGATAATGATCTTTGGTCTTCCAGCTGCACTCCTAGTCGTCTCGATTCAAATAATTGCCAAATTTCTTGATATTGAATTTCAGTTATGGCATTAATTTCTTTCGAGTATTGACCCGTGCTTCTGGCTCTGAAGGTCCTGTCTCGAATCGACTCTTGCTTGTGCGCTTCATCTCTCCGCAATTTCGTATAAAATGGCTTAACGTGAAGCAATCCAAACATTATTGGAAATTGAGCGATATATTTTCAAATTAACCTCATACTAGCCCTTATATGAATGTAAAAGCTACTCGTGAAGAGAGACGCTTGTACTTCAAAGCTCGTATATTTTCTCGGTTGTTCGAGTATCGTCAAATTGTGCGTGATTGCACAAGACGTGTTTTGTCACCGTACAATTTGTCAAATAAATCCAACTCCGTATCTGCGGAACAATTAAACCAGTGTGTCGATAGCGTATTTCAGCTTGCAGATGACAGGGAACATGATAGTGCTAACACTTCTAATAATTCGTTTCTTATCGATGATGTGAGTACACAATGACTATTCGAACGTACTTTACGATCACAATCTATTAATGTATCCTCTAATACACTTCATATTGCTCTTACAAACACGTAGTCTCTTACTCGTCATATTGATGATCTTCGCGAATTCGTATACATTCATCAATTCCATGTAATTGCTATCACAGAAACCTGACTTACCAATGACATCTTCGATACCACAGTTTCTCTTTAACACGACAATTTATTGCGTCATGATAGAACTGATCGTGTGGGAGGTGGCGTTGCAGTTTATATTCATGCATTACTCACTGCAGTTTTCATTCGTTTCTCTAAACCACCTCCATTTCGTCCTGAGTATCTGGTTGCCGCATTATCTTACCCTCTTTGCATTAAAACTTTATTATGCGTTGTCTATCGACCTCCTAGAGTAGGATTTCTATCTGATTTTGTTGATGATTTTAATGTCATCATTCTTGGCGATTTTAATGCTAATATGATGGCATCTAATTTTGATTCAAGTGCCATTAGCTCATATATTCATCAATTTGATCTTCAGCTCGTCCCTAGTAACACCACGCATCATACTGTCATGTCACATACTTTGCTGGACTTAGTTATTGTTGACTTACTTGTCAAAATTCAACAATTCACTCAATCAGGTGTTCCTTTCATGTCTGGGCATGAAATATTTCTTTTCGTTACAAACGCCGATCAAATAATGTTGTGAGATATGATTTTCTTTATCGTGATTAGAAAAATTTTGATTGCGAATCGTTTTAAAATTACCTTTCAGGCGCTGATTGGCTTAGCACTGTCTCCGCCACATCCTGCAACGATATGTTGGATCACTTCAATGCCCTTCTGACAAGGGCGTTAGACTTCCATGTGCCTCTGAAATGGTATAAATCTAGGCGCGTACCTGCGCCTTGATTATCAGATGAAATTAGGTCTGATATTGTCCTTCGAAATCGTTTCAGAACTCGTTTCCGATGAAACTTTACATCAGAAAACTTTACTCATTTTGTCCAACAACGTAACAGAGTAACTTTAGCCGTGAAAAGGCTGAAAGATCAGCACGTACTAGCCTCGCTATCAGACTGTAAATCCCATGCTGCATATTGGAACAAGCTCAGTGTACTAGGTTTGGCTCACACTAAGTCAGACAATAGCTTTTTTTAGTTTAGATATGGTGAGTTGCTTCTTGTAAGTCCTTCTAGAACCAAACTCATACAAATATACTGCTTTTTTTAAATACCTGCATCGAAAACCGCACTTTTGATCCCGCAAAGTAGGGACGAAAGTTTGTCTTTCGCGACGAGCGATGGTCCGTGCTCAGCAGTGACCGAAAGTATCTTTCGTTTCGAAACAACGCGGCACGTTAGGTTATGTAGTGGCAGTACTGTCTCGTGCCGGCGGCCACGACATAACCTAGAACGTGTCATAACCCAGTACGCAGTACGCACGTTGCGCAGGTCAGTGAAGTGAGTGCGAAAAAAATGATGGACGGCGGGGATTCCAATGACGGATACAAAACGCCGCCAGAAGTAAGCAAGAAAGCCGCGACAATAAAATTTAATTTTTTGCCAAAAAAGTCGGCGAGCGCGTATGTAAACACATACGAACTGTATTGCCAGTGGAAAGCAGCAAACAAAGTGCGTAATACTTCAGAGAATGTTTTGCTTGCATATTTCCACGAAAAGGGAGAAAACTTGTGTCCAAATACATTGTGGTCCAAATATTCCATGTTGCGGAACCGTATAAATGCAGAAGAGTCGATTGATATTGAAAAATACAGCAATTTGATTGCTTGGCTGAAAAATAAGTCCAGCGGCTATAAGCCAAAAAAGGCCAAGGTTTTAACTTCTGAACAAGTTCAGAAATTCCTTTTAGAGGCACCAGACGACTTATTCTTAGCACACAAGGTAAGTCAAAAATCTATTGTAATTTTATGAATAAATGATATATTTGTATATTTCTAGTAATAGGATATATTATAAAAGTTTCTAACAATTTACAGGCTGTTTTGGTGTTTGGCGTGTTGGATGCTTGCCGAAATGACGAATTAGTCAAAATAAAAACATCTGATTTACAGCACCATGGTATCGAACTTATATTGGTCAAGTTACCAATTACTAAAACCAAAGAAGAACGGTCATTTGTTATCAACGGCAAATTTGTCAAAATTGTTGATAAATATGCTGCTCTTCGTCCACTGCATGCTCCGACGGATAGATTTTTTCTTAGTTACCGGAAAGGCAAGTGCAGTGTCCAGGTTATTGGGAAGAACAAGTTCTGCGACATGTCTAAAGACATTGCAAAGTTTTTAAATTTGCCCGATTTTCTACTCTACACTGGCCATTTTTTTCGGCGAACGTCTGCCACGGTATACGCAAATAGTGGGGCCGACATTTTGGCACTTCAGCGTCAGGGCGGATGGAAGTCTGCAAGTGTTGCACAGGGATATGTTGATCATTCAATGTTCAACAAAAAAAGAACGGCAGACCAAATAAGCTCGGCCATAGATTTGCCATCGATAAGCACTCATGCCGAGACGCCAGGAACGTCAAAACAACCAAGACTTTCTGGTAAAGACCAACATTATTATTATTATTTTTAAAACATTAGAAAACAGATTTTAATAAGTATAAATCAATTTTCTTTCACGTGTGCGGTAAAAGCGATTCGTTATTCTAATAATTTTAAATTAGTTTTTTCGATTTAGTTTGTTTTTTCTTTTTAAAAAAGTATTTATTTCTATATCGGGGGGCTCCGCCTCCCGAACCCCCCGCCCGGGGCTCCGCCCCCGGACCCCCGCCGGGGCTTCGCCCCTGGACCCCTATTTCTCGCTTCGCGAGTTTTTTGTGCCAAGGCTCTAATCAATTTATATATAACTAAATTATGCTTTTTAATTATTCATATTTTAACTAAAATAATATTAATATTATGGAATTTCCTAACATTAGTTAACTAATATACTATTCTATTTTTACAAAGCAAAGGGATGTCCGGCGGAAACAATCACTTCAGCTTCGGCTGTTTCAGAAGTCTTTGAGCATATTCAGCAAGAAATCGATTTAAATATTCCAGGTAAAACGATACAAATAAATAAATAATTAATTGTTCTCATATATCACACTTATGCATGTATATATTTCACATATATAAAGATAATAAAATTTATAATATTGCAATGGCTATTTACAGAAATAAATAAGCAAGTACAGGTTCGGTTGGAAGCTGTAGCTACATGTATGGATGATGGATTCGATGACTGCTTTAGTCAGATCAGTCTTCCGAAAAACAAAACCGAGAAGAAAGCCCTTATGAATGAGCAGAGCGGAAACAATAATCCAAAACAACCAGTGTATCATTTCACTAACTGCACGTTCAATTTGAAATAAGTAGCTATTTTTTTGTATTAGAGTCTAAATAAAAAACATGTGATCAAAATCAAAAGAAAAAAATTATTTTAATTCATCTAATTATTCAGATATATTAATATATGTATGTAAGTCATTTAAGTTATTATTCGAATAAAATGTGAAGAATATAAACAAGTGTTGAAAAATGTGCATTAAATGGCTTTTCGATGCAGATATTAAAAAAAATATCGTACGCGGCATGGGACACAAGTGATTCGCGACTCGTGTGATGTCAGCCCTCGCTTCGCTCGGGCAGATACCTTCACACTCGTCGCGAATCAAGCACTTTTGTCCCTAGCTGCGTAATATACTATTATAAATTACGGGCAATGCTACGATAGCAAAATCATATCATTTAGCTTAAAACCAAGCATCGCCGTTCTAGTGAGAGAGATGAAACCAGTATTAAGGGGGACGGGGGGAGGCAAAAGACCGCACGATTCAATTTGTGAATGGTTTTTTGCAAACCTCGCGATCATTCGATATGTATCCGCATCATCTACAAAACAACGTTTGAACATAGCGATAATAACACCACTATGATTTAAAATTAAACATTACAAAATCTAGATTACTTCAAAACAATGTCAAATTTCTTGAATATATTTTAACTACTGAGAGTATTAGCACTAAAAAAACCATATACAGTGACCATCGCACGAGACATACGGACATCTCGGAGCCGCTAAATATCATAAATTAATCAACGAGGATTTTCACGCACCTAAAGTAGCAAATAGAATTTGAGTCAGAATTGTGATACGTGTCAGCAAAACAAAGTATCAAATTAGTTATGTTACGCTGAAACACATAACATAATATCGATCGAGCCTAACATGTTACTATCAAACAAAATCAAATGAAATCAAACAACACTATTCTACCGCAAACCGGTGAAAGACTAGGAATGAAACAAAATACGGGTTTTAAAATAATACATTAGAATGATATTATCAAAAAAATGATCTATTAACTTACTCATTCATCTATTAAAATCTCAAATATATCCTAGTTTACTACTGTAAAGTTTTTTCCAAATGGTCTGCCCGAGAAAAAAGAACTAAATAAGCTAAGCTTATCTTCAGATTTCATTATAAAAAGAAATAAAATAAAACCATGGATAGATGAAAAGTTACGCAATTAAAGATGCAAAGAAGAAGTTACCAGTTCAGATAGAGAGATTTCGGATCAAAGGCCTTATCATAAATACGGTCACAATAACAAGATGAGATATAACGCGTTTTAAAAACTAGACATAACTGAATGACAAATTCATAGAGAGCTACTGCTCTATTTTGCAAGAGGAAGGTAGATATATGTAGGAAAAAATCACGCTATGTATTAGCCCTTTCTTTTATATGCAACTTAAAGCCAAAGGATTCCAAAGCGTGAAAACTAGGACAAACAGGAACATCTTTAAGGATCACCTGATGCTCATACCATACACCTAAAAGTGCACTCACCGCTAGTTACTTTTAAATACAAACTGAAAGCGGTTATCTTAGTTGATAGCTTCGGGTGCGAGAATCAAGTCCACCCTGCACGGCTCCTACAGTATCTCAAAGAGAAACGCCAGACAAAATAGGGCACAAAACAAGATGAAACATGGAGCTGCTAAGTCACTAGAGACATCACAACCCAATTAAATCGAAATAATTTTGGGGCGTTTATGTGCGTTAATGCGAAAAGAGTTGTCGCAGGGCAATCTCTGATGCATGATGCCGGGAGCATGCGGATTAAACGATATCGAATGGCTATAAAATAAGCGAATGAGCAGCTCAAGGCTTGGAAGATCTGATGTTTTCTATTTTTCTTTTATAAATGAATTGGGTTATTAGAACTGGAAAGTGATCTAACTCATTATTTGAATGATAGATTTTCTTGAGAACAAAAGAATATTCCATTCGGGGCTATGTAACATTCCACATTCCTACGAATGACACTAAAATGTAACAGAACATTTATAATTTAAATAAATGGTAAAAAATAATATACCTGAAGTTAGTAAATGTATAATGAGTAAATGTATAATGATAATGAGAAAAACTTATACACTCACATTATACCACATTTTGACACTTGTAAACAAATGTCAAAACGTGAATTCAGGTTAGATGGACACAAAGTCAAATGCACAAGAATCCAATTCAAAAACGAGCTTTAAGAATCAATAGAAAAGTATCTCTTTCTACCACCTGTAAGTGCGAGAGAAAAACCGTTCATAGTGCAGTTCATTAAATTTTTGATAAAACAAAAACTAAGAATTCCAATTAAACAAAGGTTGGCAACTGTAAGCGAAACAAATTCAGAGAAAATTTCCCTCATAAATAATATTTCTATAATAAATTCAACAGAAGCATTTAATTGATTTAACAATTTTGAGTAATCTTAATGGCAAATAAAAATTCGTCTTATTTGTAGAAAACAAATTAACTCAGTAAAACCTTAAAACGGTACAAATACGTCTCTATATAATGCCAAGTTTAATAAATCACAGTATTACTATCACAACCTAATTCAATAATTTACAAACAATTGCTAATAATAAATGATTGAAAACTAATTTGATGGAACGAAATAACAAAACTAGGTCAAAGACAGTGACATAAGCAATATTCGCACATCAACCGCTATAAATTTTTATTCCTTAATACAAAGAATTAAATACAATAACCAATTAAACTAAGACCCATTATAATAAACAAAGTGTCCAATTTCAATTTTTATATTAGTTCCATGTAATCTATTACATAATAACTAAGATAGTGAAAATGTAAAAAGTAAATAAGCAATCGCCAAGAAAATTAAAAAATTTTTCTGTCACGACATTAGAATACAGTTTTTTCTTTATTAAATGAAGACAAAATTGTAGTATATACTAATATACAGAAATTATTTTTATCTTTAAAGTAATTTCTAATTAATTAATTCTTAGTTGTTTCAATATAAAAAAAATATATATACGGGGTGATGTTTTATGAAATTGATTTCCGATAACGTTATCTTACAATGTTTCCTGAATTTGTTATGTTTAAAAACTCTACAAATTTTTAAATACGTATTTCCTTGTTTTATTTTGGAACGCTTTAACAAGAAGATTTTGGAAGAGTTATCCCTTATTAGCTTTATTTCATTTACTTTCGATGTGAAAGCATTTTAAAATTTGTTCGATGTGAATCTCTATTAGAGATTGGGGAGTGCTGACTCTTATTAATGTTGATAAGATTCTTAAAAACACCATCGTGTTTTCTTACCCTCTGCCGCAATTTCACCAGAATTGCGATAAATTGTATTTTCTACAATTAGAGCACTATCTACTGATAAACAAAAAAATGTTTCGAACACAATATACATATTTTTTGCGGATAATCTGAATTCTCTAAAAACAGAAAGGGTTCCTATTTGAAATTAGCAAGTGGTTCGACCCATTCCACTCTCAGGAGCTGGAGGTGACAGGTCAAAATTGGTATCATCTAATAGGCTCTGAGACACACAAATTTCATGTAAAACATTTCATGATACGATTCTTAGTTTTCGAGATATTTAGTTGTTCCAAGATAACAAAATCACCCTGCATAAATATAATACTCATTGTAAAGAAATAACATTTTCAGTAAGTTTGCGTCAATTGGAAGTTTTTTGTCATGTGACGAAGAATTGAATTCTGTATTTCAGTTCTTTAGAAAGAAAAAACTTTTTTTCTACTAGTTGGTAATCCAATCATCAGATTTCGTGCTACTGTCACTTTCTAACATAATGAAAATATTATTTCAAACATATTTATACAAAGTATTTGAATAATAAAATTTGTA
>JABFQD010004396.1:0-11855 GCA_022817045.1 Psix sp. ZL-2020 | reverse complement strand
TGAAATATTTTTCGAATCAAACAATTTAAACCTCATTTTTTAATTAAATATATTATGAAAATGAGTATATAGTTGATAAAAAGATGATAATATTTAATTCGATATTTTCACTCATATATTTTTTGCATTTTTTTTCAAACAAACAAGTTTCTGAGAATGATTTACGAATAGGCGTTTTTTAAAAATGCATACATCATGCATTTACTTTTTGTATATTACACTTCAACAGTGCGATTTTCTTTTGAAACATTATATCGTATCAATTTCAAACGTTGTTCTGATTTATGTACACTTGAAGCAAAAGTGAATCATTTTATTTTTAATTTAAATTTCGTGTCACTGATAAGAAAGTGAAATACGTGTAAAATTGTGCTTTTTATTAACACAAAAAACAGCATATTGTTATTGGTGTATATTGTACACTTAAGAATTTAAAAGTATTTAATTATCTGATATCTAAACATTAAATTTTTATCGAATTTCGTAGTAATAATGAAAGATAAATTTAATTGTTTAGACTCGTAATCTTTTTTAAATAAAATGATCCATAAATTCTATATCTAATTTTGTATAGAAAACCATTTTTCATTTAAACACTGATATATTTTTTATTCTAAAAATTATTACACGATGAATTCCAACATAGCTATTATTAAATTTTCCGTTATGACCTATAAAATTATAGTTTGGATTTCATTAAATTATCTACTATTATCATGATATTTCATTGTGAAAATCACAAAAGTTATCTTTCACTGTTCTTTTAATATTTATTGCTAAAGATTAGATGAGATCAAACGTTCGAAGTCATACTTTTTCGATCTAAGTTCACACTGCCAACTACATTCAATGAAGCAACAAAAATGCATAATTAATTTCCCGCTTATCTACGGAAAATAGTTTGGTGAAAAAAATTCCAATATCTAATTAACATAGAGTTTCAAAGTAACACATACAGCCGTGTTTAATATAACACAGCGCAGCATTATTCGTTTCAATTAACTCAATCAAGCCGCAGCACGGTAATTGTACAAGAATTCCAGCAATACTTAGCTCTCCCAAAAGTAATGGTTGTTTGCAGAAACTCAAAAATCACGTCAACCTGTTTTCCACGTGGAAAACACGATATTATATCGCTAAGTTCTTATTCTTAGTCACTGCTCAAATTCACCGCTACATATCAAACTAATATAGTTTAACTATTCAATTCAAGATATTTCAATAGAAGTTATCAAAGCAATATTTGACCGTGGGAATCAGATAGTCCTGAATATCACGGTCATAATTTAATTGAATTAGACGTATTACATCAGAATTTTTAACACTTTTTTTCTTTTAACAAATTTAATTTGTAAAGATGAAATTAAAATTAGAATTTCTTATCAAAAAAGTAAAAATCATTTTGAGGTTTCCAAGAATTAGAATGCGCTTGAGAATGCAAAATATAAGGTGAAAGTAAATTAGCCGACAAGAGAATGTAGAGCACGAGGTTTTGTCAAAACAAACCGAGCTGCAGGTAGATGGAAAGCTACCTGCGGAGGGAGAAAATGGTCGAGCAAGTAGAAGTTGCTTTGATATACATACATTTGGGCTCGATATCGATTCATGGCACACATTGCGGGTTTCCTCGCCAAAGAATTATCTTGTGATCGCGAGGTAATTCTATGGCAAAGTTTAAGTTACAGTTTGCCTCAACGTGAAGTCTCGCGCACCTATTTATAGTCTTATCCGGATTGGGGTGGGGACTAGCGAACTAACCTGGTTGCAAACTGTATCGGCGTGAACACGATTCTTGTAAGCACTGGTTCGCGCGTGACGTCGTCTGTCTACGAGCAACTACTGTGCCGTGTGCCCTGCCTTCTGATAGAAGCACGTCCGTTCAACGACGCCGTGCCCCCTCCCTTGCAGCGAGTCGTTATCCCTAGCCAGTTGCTTCCCCTTGAAACCCAATGGACTAGCATGGGCTCCAGCAAACTTGCCAATACACTCGCAATATGCAACAAACCTTGCGCATTTTCGCATCGATTTTGCTAAGATGGCAACTATGGCATGGCCATAGTTGCCATGGCGTGGCCACAATAAAACACTGAACAATGTAATTCGTTAAATTACACTATATGAAATTAAAAACTTAATTGCTCAAACTTGGTCTAGACATGGCCATATATGGTTTAAATTTAGAAGAGAGAATGAATATTTTGAATGAATAATAAAATATCTAAGAATCGTTAGAAACATGTGCATGAAGAATTATGAATAAGAAAAAGTCTTAATTTTAAAATAGCGTTTAGTTTTTAAACATCGAAATTAATTATTATCAAAAGAAATTAAATGGTTATTTTTAATTTAATGATATAAAACTATTTGGTTAATTCATGTGTGGAATTTCATAAATATTCTAAGAAAAAGAGACTCCCGTAGCACCAAATCTAGCTCACTATTTCAGTATCCGGAAGTCAATGGTTCTTTTATAAATGTTTTCAGACGTAAAATATCAATGCTTTGTAATTCGAATAATAAGTGATTTTATAATGATATGAAAGAATATAATTTTTTATTAGATGTCTCATTAACTTCTAAAGTAGTATAATAATGATTAAGAACAGAAAAAATCAACAAAACATCATGGAACATTGTTCGATATAAATATAAAATCATCTAAAAATACAATTAATTCGCTGTTACTGTAATAATTTTTTCTCTTTAAAATAAATAATCGAGTTTTTTTGATTATAAATAAATATTTATTTATTTTGAATTTGAAGTTTTTTAATTATAAATAAATGTAAAATTTTAAAGTAATTTTAAAGAAATATTTGTTTAATCTAAGTAAGTTTAGTAAGTTCTTGTAGTTAGAAATGATAAGCATTGCATTCACTGTGTTAAAATATTTGTTCGTTAATTACGTATGATTACATATTTTTCAGGGAGCATTGCAAAACCTTCAAGCAGACATTTAAACGAAATTGAGCTCTTAAGTTGTAATGTTTAAAAATCAAAAAGAATTGTTGTTATATAAAACTGAATACCAAGAAAAAAATGTATAACGGTATTTTGATTTGGTAAGTATATTCTTTTACGTCATTTAATTTTTCCAATATTATTCTTTTAAAAATTTCCTCGTATTTAGTACTTACCGGGCATGACTGAGATATTAAGTATATGTATATAGGTACATATGCCCGCATAAAGAGCGCACGAATTGTGGACGTTTTACTTAAAAATCTAAATGTAATTTTTTTGAAGTTTAATAATTTAATTTTATTTAATGCAATTTAATATATTTTGAAATTGTAGAAATCATTAGATTATTATTCAGTAATAATTAAATTTCTGTATGCATATATAAATTTATAATAAAAAATATTTTTATTACTTTTTGACAACAAAAATTTTTGTAAACACATTTTTGATAGATTATAAAGTGAGATATTGGTATGTTTTTTTAATAAACGATACAAACTATATTTAGAACGTTTATATAAAAATAAGTTCTAAAAGTTACACAAAATAAAATTGATTAGATATTAATTCGGATGTACTTGGTAGAAAGATCTGGATATTAGCAGGACATCATTCATCATTTTATAGATGGTATCTTATTTATGAATATATATAAATCAGATAGATTAATATAATAGAACAATTTCCGTTTTATTATTATTATGCTCCTTTAATAAGGCTGTAATAATTTAGAATAATGATGATGATATTATGTATCACCATCACGATGATGATATGTCACAATGTCATGCAGAAAATATGTGCCAGAATAATTTGTTGAGTATAAAAAATTAATTCGATTTCATTTTGAATAAATAATTGAATGAATTTTATTTCAAAGCCATTCTTTTATTTTTTAATAATAGGTCTTGAAGAATAAAATTCTTGAAATGCTGAAATATGTTAAATTATGTTTTAAAAATTTAATAAATTAAAATACTGCGGCTTTTGCATGGTATGCATTTTATGTTATACTGTCAACATATTTGATGTCGGTAAAGCAGGCAATGAATGGCGGTGTAGTTGAGTGAAATTTATTCAAGCTTTGAATGATTATGGAAACATGTTATGAATAAACTTATTTAGATATTAATAGATAAAAAGATTTAATATATAATGAATATATATAGTTATAATGGTAATGATAAATTCATTTCAAATTATTATTCGAAATAATATTTTTGCATCATATTCATAATCATAATAATTGGCATCGTAATTCAAAATAGTTTAACAACATTTTAAAACATTTTCAATGAATCGGTGGAGTTTGCAATACCAGAAAACATTGAAATTTAATCAATATATTTATCTTATTTTTATCATTCTAATTTAATTTTTACTTTTCATAAATAAATAAGTATTTTTTTATAAGTTTAAAATTTACATTTGTACTATAATTATAAAACTGTTTTGGTTTACTGGTTTTAATGAATTTTTTTTAAATATATACATTTGTTTCAATATAGAATATCAGACATAAGGACAATATTTTTAAAATATGATCATAAATTCCGAATTGTATTAAATCTTAACAGGAGATATGTTTAAATTGATATTTACCTACGCAACCCGGAAGTGCTTCAACTTTTTCCATCCAGTGACCATTTTTGCACAATATTATTCTAGTTTTCTGTTTGATGTCCGGGAAAATCATTCCTGTCCGGCATAAAAATGTCCGAGATTCAAGAGTATCAGCAGCGATTTTGCTTCCGTTTGGCGGCGACACGTTAGGACACCCCAAAACTATTTATATGACAATTTAAACAATGGCTTTATTTTATATTTCATAAATGTCTTATTCTTTATTTTAAAGTTTTGACCTAGTTAATTTTATCACTTGAAAAGACTTTCTAATTTTTCAAAAAATTGATATTCTTTTTTGAATAAATTGCTAATTAAATTGGCTTTGGTAATTTTAAAATTAATCGTATTAGCGATGGTGTTATTAGTATTAGCAATTGTTCTTGTACCGATCTTATAAATTTTATAGTAATTTTTATGTAACTTAATTAAAAACCACTTTATATTTAATACATGAATAAATTGTAAATTAAAATCTTTTTTTTATTTACACGTTAAATGTAGTAATTATTCGTTGCTGATAAAGCATAACTAATCAACAATAAACAAGCAATCAATATGTTGCTAATTGAAGTAGAAATAATTGAGTAAAAGCTGATTCACGTTATTGGTTTATCTTACCGGATATCGAAATTTCATTAACAATAATTAGCATATAGTTTTGCTAATGTCTTTTATGAATTGATTATTTTGCATTTTTCACAATCCATTTGATACAAATTACTTTTCATCGTATTTGAGTTGAAAATGTATATAGATATACTTTCAGATGTATAGGTTTATATAGTTTTGTGTATAAAGAATATTCATGGGATATATATTGAGCTGTATACTTAATCGATGTTTGCTATAAGTATATGTACCTTGATATTCAAGGAAGAATCCTCGACCAGGATATAAACTATTTCGAGCTACGAGATCAAGGGTTACGATATTGGTACTTGAAATGACCTTGACCCCTGCAACTGTCCCACAGGATTCATAAAGCGTGTTACCTCTATCACGCACGCGTATGATGTCTATGCAACTGCCATCTCGTTCTCGACCTACAATCATTGATTTTATTTTGTAATAATATTTTACATGTACAAATGTTTATTATAAATAATCAAATATTAATGTTTTAGATTGAAGACTCATAAAAATATTATTTGCTGTTGAAATTAGAACAAGAAATGAATAAATATTTTGGAAAAACAATAAAATATTTAGATTCGATTGTTTTTTTAATTCAATAACTTTAAAATTTTGGAAAACCTATGATTGTTTTTTAACGTACCTCGAATATCAAGATCGTGAAATGTCAACATAATTTTTTGACCTGGCAATGTTGTAAAAATCCATCCACATGTGTCTTCCCCAGAATAGTACAGAGGATATCCAGGAGACTTTACATATCCGGCGTCGTTACCACGAATATACAAATGACTGTTACAATATTTCTGCACAGCAGAATCTGTTAGAAATACAATTTTTATTTAAATAAATACCATTAAATAAATCTCTACAAATTATTATAATGTTTAAATTTGTAAAATTTACTTTATTACAAAAAATTAGTAAACTTGAGAGACTTAAGCAACAAGAAGTATTTCCAGAGTTTCAATAATAATTACTGCTACATTTCAGGTAGGAGTGTTTGACGTGAAACCTATTCACAGGGGCATTTAATTACATACGCGTATTCATGTATGAAAATTCGACTGATTAAGTGTTTTTGAATAAAGTCATTATTGTATGTATTAAGAAATTAAATTACAAATTTTTTTTATTATTTGAAGTATTATTTTATGGCAATTTTTATGAAAATAAATTAATAAACAAACTTGAGTTATTTCGAATTATTATAGCAGTTTCGTTAATGATGTTGATATGTATAATGGAAAATATTTGTCCCAAAATTTGAAATAGTAGTTTTACAGTAAAATAAAAACAAGGATAACAGCATTAAAGGGCAAACATGGTAGTTGAAAAGGTTAACATCTGTCACGCAAAGAATTTATTGCCTTGCTGCAACGCGCGTCCATTATGCTCTGGTGTGAATAGGCTGAGCGAGGGAGTATGTCCTTGCCCCAGTTTTTATCCGGGATGGCGCGCGAGGGAAATTTTTCTGATTTTTAATCTTTGTATCATTTTTGATTTTGCTTTCTTTCCGCCTACATTTCATGTCATATTTTTCTGAATTTCGGTTTTTACAATTGCCTTTTTATGACGCAGAAAGGTAGAAAAACACAGAAGAATATAAAAGTGTACTAGAAAAGAAATAAACTGTAAAGTTGGAATTGCACTTTTATAAAATAAATTTTCAGTTTTTATAATTTACTTTATCTAATTGGAAAATTGTTGTAACAATAGAAATGTAAATACCGAATATAGTGATTTATAGTATATTTAAAATATTTTCAAATTTGCATGCTTTATTCAATGTAACATTTTTTGCAAGACTATTAATTTATCACTTAACCGTGGATCATAAAAGAATCACACAAACATGGATCATGTATCTCTAGAATCTTTTCCATCTCGTTTATATTTATTAACGTTTTATAAATAGGTATTATAATATTATACTAAATAATTATGAAAAAAGTATAAAACTTTGTTTTGAAAATATGTTTATAATCATTAATTTATAATACACTATTTAGTTTATAATGTTTTAATCTTCATTACTTTCGAATTTTTGTTATTAGTCACAAAAATTGACATTAAGGATTGAAAGTTAAATTAAATACATTATTCTTATTTTTCTGAATTATATATCGAAAACGATTTTACAATTAAGATGATTTAAATTAGTCATTTATTTAAATATTAATAAATTTATAGAATAAATATCAAATTTTTGGAATAAAAATTGAATAGCTTTGTAAAAATTTAGTATAAATATATAATTTGTCGTAGATTAAAAGTATAAACACTTTATTGCAGTTTTAAATTCTAGTAGTACTTTATGCGGGTTGAAACTTGAAGTTTTTCTCAAGCAGGTCGATGAAACTTACCAGGAATACAAGCGTATTTGAACCTCAAGTTAGCCGGTTTCCAAACTACGCTACCTGGATGATCTGTCGTCATCAAAAATCGACAATGATGATGACCAGAACATCTAAAAAAAGAAGAAAATATATTAAATCATATTTCCATTTGAACTTATAAAAAAGAGTAGATGCAATTATTTTAAGAGTAAAGCGCAGCAACTATCTTCTCTGACATTATATAGAACGTGGTATGTTGAGGTGGTGAAAGGTGTTTTTTGCCATAGAACATGAATTCATTAACGCGAATTTTCAAAAGCGCGTTTCCTTTAATTTCCGACTCAAAGCAACGATCAAGGGGAGTATATATAGGTTCACTCGGGGGTGCTGAGACAGCCTAGGGCGTTTTGACTCACAGATTGCTTGCTCTTCCACGCGAAATGAAAGGTTCTTGCATCTCAGAGCGCGATTTACTGCTTCCGAGGAAAAACAATAAACGCTTGTAATTTTGAAATAGTTTTTCAGTTTCCGGTTTTTAAAATGCTCCTTTTGATATTTGAATTTAAAAGTAAATCTATCCAAGTAAAGTTTATCTATAATTGATAATTAAATGTTAAAGTAAAAATGTATAGTTGAAGGAAATTTAAATATATTTTTAATGTTCTATTTTTAGATACAAAGAGTTTATATGCTGTTTGATATTTTGAAAATACTTTGTAAATTTATTTTAGTAAATGAAAATGGAAAATAAAAAGGGCTTTTCAGTTCTCGAAAGTCGCGCCTAATCGATATGTCTACGGTCCATAACTAATGCAATTTTGATTTGGCTCACTGGCAGATGGTGATAAGGGTGCAGTAACCTTCTATACTCTATACTTACGGTATACATATATACAAACGAATGCTTTAAATTTATGTAAAAATTAAATTTTATAATTATAAGTAGTAATTGAATCATTTATAATTTTATACTTTATAAAAACTTATATTTTATTCGAATTTCCCTTTATATCGCTATTTGATAAAGCATCTACCATTTCAAAGAGTGTATAGATGTGGAATGAATTTTATTGCATTTGGTATAACTTATTGGATATACTCAAATTCATTTGATAGCAGGAATTTGATTATTTATTCAATTTTGATGTTTGAAATACATCTAAAATTATTTTAAAAAATATTGTTTTAAAAAAACAAATATTTCTTATATGAATAATAATATATAATATATAGGAAAAAATGTACAATATATATGTGTTCTAGAACGAAATATTCTTTTATGGCCGGATATAGATATTACAATTTTTTATTATAGTTTATTAATCGGCATATTGGAGATTTTGTCTAAAGTCTTAGAATAAAGAATTTAAACATAAAAAAAGAAGCGTCGCGAATGTTTTTCTTCGGACGAAGTAATTTGAAGAAAATCATAAAAAATCAGATTATATTTTTAGGTTTCTTATCGCTCACCAGTTAACTTTTAGACTGCCTGTGATTGGTATTTTATATAGACTATATTTGATTAAGAACAATGTCGTGGATCCTGATATACAATATATGGACATAATATTTACAATTTTTTAAATGTCGACAGTCTAAACGTTAAATAAATTTTGTTAGCTATATAAAAATTAATTTTTGTATTTATAGTGAAATAATAATGTACCTTTTGTTTAACGACGCTCGCACGTCTATTATGTTTGAGGTAGATTCGTCGTCGTCGATATAATTTCCACGTAGAATCCATTTCTTTCCTATATCATTATCGCTATTACTTAGAGTCTTTCGAACACTTTCTCGTATACAACTTGAAATCCTGTTGTCACAGGCGTTAGTAACATTACTTATATATTCAGCTTCTAACACAAAT
Organism: Psix sp. ZL-2020; assembly: GCA_022817045.1. Taxonomy (NCBI): domain Eukaryota; kingdom Metazoa; phylum Arthropoda; class Insecta; order Hymenoptera; family Scelionidae; genus Psix; species Psix sp. ZL-2020. The sequence continues at coordinate 2,423 of JABFQD010004396.1, read as the reverse complement.
ATAAATGCTTTTAAAGACCTAGAAAAAAATTATTGGTTTATAACTTGAAATTTTAAATTAGAAATATTCGATAAATAATATGAGTTAAGATTCCATTGAAATGTATAATATAGTCGTATTCATTGTGAAAATAAAAACATGATATATATTGTATTATACATAATAATACATCATAAGAAACATCCGTATACTTGAAAGTATTAATATTTCATCTAATTAATATGAGTGAAAATTATTATTTATGTTTGCCTCTCATTAAATGATGATTTATGTTTGCCTTTCATTAAATGATACATTTTCTTGTTTTAACTGATTGTTTCTTATTTTAATCAGTCATTTTCATAATTTGTATATATCAAAAAAATTCATTAAAACAGTTTTTTACAAGTATTTAATTAAAATATATTTATATAATTACATATTATACATAATATACACATATAATTTATATATATATTATTACAGAAAACTTTATATACTTTCAACATCTCAATACAATTGGAAATTAAATTTTTTTCAATAAAACAGAACAAATGTAAATAATTGGATTATATATGATTGAAAGTCTACATGTTAATGCGAAAATACGAAATTACCAGACTACAGATCACACGCGGTGTCATTCATTTGTGACAGGTTCAAAGTCCTGCCTTTTGTGAGACAAAATCAGCAAACGAAGGGTTTGAGGTTTTCAGATTGAATACCACCCTTCAGTACCGACTTCCCCCAATTGATATATTATCTTTTCTCAGCCCTAGTTTCACTATCAATGATAGTCATACCGTCTATTATTTTATAAACAAATATGAGAATAAAAAATTTTTATAAAATCAAAAACTAGTATTTTTGAACCTTGAATCTGTTGATCTGAAGAGTAAAGATTGATTTATCTTTTAAATTAAAAAAAAAACTATTTTTCTTCAAACTGATAGAAAAAATATTATTGATAAAATATGAACCTGCAAGTAAGTCTGACTATCGAATTGGAGCACGTTGTTTCCTCGACAACTTCCATGTAAATGGAACCAGTAAGCCTATGGCCCGACACGTTCCTACTGATGTTTGCTTTGGACAAAGAAATGTCTGATGACGAGAAAGACATAGTCAGCAGCAGCACCAGAGTCACGAGAATACTTTCTGGAGTAGTCATTTTGGTCGATTCGATCGCCAAGATGCTCTCAGGCTACCTCTCGAGTGCTTTGATTGCTGTTGAAGTCTTTCGATTGCGCATCGCATCGAATAGACTAATCATTAGCACTTGACTTCCTAAAAATCCATATTCATCTAATCAGAATTTATTTCGTTTTAATTGATTTATATTTAAAATGCTACTTTCTAATTTTTATTTTACTCATATGACCAAATCAAAAATAATGTAAAAATGGTCGTAAATTGATTTGTTCATTTTTGGTTGTTTTAACATTAATATTTTATTTTATTTGTCATTTATTTAAGTTTATATAATTTATATCATTCATGTTAAATGTTTCTATTTTTCAATTACTATATTAGGTATTAATTCAATAAAATTGATACCTAAAATGATTTTATTAATTATTTCATTGATTTTCGTGAAATGGATTTGTTTTTGAGTTATAGATGATTGATTGTCAGTTTTGATAATTAACATTTTTGATATAATGGTATTGGAAAACATGATTTCTTGTATTTTTGAGGAACAATAATTGCCCAAGGAAACATGTTATTTTAGTCAAGGTTGTAGTTTTGACGTTAATTATAAAAACTAATTAATTATATCCACGAATTGAGTAGCACCTTGTGAAATTGTATCTTGTTTTACAGTAAACTTGACAAGTTAAAGTTTATAAATACATAAACTTTATTTCGAAATTTTGTTCGAAAATAAAAGATTAAGATATTAAGGTGAATTATTTCTTGATATTATATGAAAAGAAACACTTGTTACATTAATGTTAACAAATTTTATGGAAATTATAAAAAAACTTATTCAATGAATAGACTACTTTTAGTTGTCCATTACTCAGCACAGATATTTATCATCACGATACATAGAATAGAACAATCGAAGTGGTTCAGTGAGAAAAAAAAATCATAAGGGGCGAATGCACACTTTTGTCATATACGACAGGGCTTTTATTCGGTTATGTGTTTTTTCTAACTTGAATGTAATTTAATTCTTGTAAAGCCCTCTTTCAATCTGGATTTGTGATTTTGATACATTCTTTAAATCAAAAGAACAATTATTGTATAGTTCGGGAAGGTATTTATATTATAATTTTAAGATAATTTTTTCCCAATTTTTCTAATTTGAAAAACTGAGTTTAAGTTTAAAATATACACTACAAAAATTATTTTTTAAAGAAATTATTGAAATTTATAATAATATAAAATATGTAATACTGAATCGAATAAATAAATAATACTATTACTTATTTTTAAAT
>JABFQD010004395.1:0-11856 GCA_022817045.1 Psix sp. ZL-2020 | reverse complement strand
TTTAAATCTCAAAATACAAGAAAAATATACCTCCAAAAAGATAAAAATTAAAGGACATCCAATTAAGTTTTATTAAAATAATAGAAAAATTTTATGGTTAAAGTTGCATTGTTTTCAGTTTCATCAAATCATTAAAATTTAAGATATATATTTAATATTTCAATTTATATAAAAGTATTGTAATAATACAAATGATTTTAACTATAAAAAATTTAAAAAAGAAAACTTAAATATATTGTTCTCATTAATTTATGTTGATTTTCATTGACAAGTAATCGCATTGATTAATATTTCAAAAACCCAGCTATATTTCGATTAAATATAATTACTTTAACGTTTCAAAAACTGAAAATTCAAATTATCAATATATGTTGACTACTGTTTGAAGATACAATTAGCATCAATTCAAAGTGCATTATTTGCATAAGGTCGAGCATTCAATCAAAACGTTAATTATTCCCGCGGTGTTAATTTAGATGAAGTTTAGTTTGCTGGTTCACTATTAACGATGTATCTGCACAAAAACTGTTGCTGAGAATCTTATATGCTTTTCCGTTTGAGTTTTTCACGTTAGTTTTTTTTCCGATGACGGAATAATAACATCCTGTTAATGAAATAATGTTACGTGAGTATACAAGTCGTAATCGTGGCAATCATCATCTATCCATATATGCACAATATTCTTTTATGCGATATAAAAATAATTTACGTCAAAAGCAACAAATCAAATTTCAAAACACGAAATGCATACATCCAACAAATAGAAACATCAACTTTGAATACAAAATCTGTCTTCACTGTTTAACAACTAGTGACATATCATACTTTATAAATCTTTTCAATTTTCGTCAAACAGCATGTTTTTTCAAGTTGCATTGAAGTATTCAACTTCATAATAGAACGTTGAATAAATAATTTTTGAAGACTGAAATAAAATTCACGATCTAACTAATCTCAACATACCAGAAATACCTTCGATGAATAGATCACAATTACACACTTACGAATGTTTTCATCTCGTTCTTGTTGATTGAGACTCACCACTAAAATTGCTAACAATTTAGAGCACAAACAAATTAGTGGAACTAACAAAATAGCGCAGAAAAGTTTATTATTGTGAAAGCTCCTATATGTGTTTTCTACCGAAGCACAGCTTGTGCGGGCATTAACGAGCTTACAAGAACATTAAGTTTAAATGAAAAAAAAATATCAGCCGCGAGTTTATTCTTCATTATAAGCAATTGGAAAAACACTAAGGTTGTTTCTCACATTTATTGCTATTATAAATGATTGTCAGACTACGTGAATGATCATAATTGTTTTATGTCTGTTTTATTCTGATTGCAGTTCGGTATGAATACAGAAGAAAACATATCCTTCGGGAAAAGATGACGTTACGACGTCATGTCCTGGCCGGGATCCGTCGTACGATTCTGGCTGCAGGAATTTTGGCACTCGTAATCGTGATTCTTTCCAGTCAAGATAACGCAAACAGTATTTCACAGTCTGCCATTTCAGACGTAAGTTCAATCACATGATTGTATCAATTTCAATTCGAATTTTTATTTCAAATATGATTTTTTAATAATAAAAATAAAGCACGAATTTTTGTTTCATAATAATAATTGGTTGGTAAAATTCATCTGATATTATCTTAATAACAATGAAGATCGTATAATTTATTAGTTCGTATAATTAAAACACCTTTTCTTTCACAGCTCACAACAGAACATTTATTGCTCAATTGTAAATGTCTGTAGCATAATAAATGAAATTGAACGAATTTGAATAATTAAACATACATAGTTGTAAGCTTCTATTGGCATGTCAGACGACAATCATTGACAACAAAACACCGAATAGTGAATAAAATTTGTAAACAAGAATCGAGCGAGTAATAATAACCATAATGATGGAAATAGAGATGAGTTTTTAAAGATAATAAGTAATTAGCCTCTCAAGGTCCCGCGAATGACCTCGCTCTTTTCCTCAAAACTAAAAACAATTCTAGATATGATTGCAAATAATTCATCTTAAGCTGTCAAGGATGATTGCAATTTCTGGTAATTTTTTCAATTCTTCTGATTTTGAATATAGCGATTGACGAATAATTGTGTTTGAAAATACATAATGAAACAAAATTATTTGGTTGCAAATTTGAAGGGATGAGATTATAAATGAGGATTCATGAAATGTACTTAGTATATGTGTAAAATAAGATATGCACTTTCACAAGTAACAACGCGGAACTTGAAAATGAAATTATTTAGAAGCGGAGATAAACAAATTATTCATGCTTGGTGTTATATACAAGTAAACGCAACTGAATACATTTTGAAGCAAAGACTTGCAACAGATGATTCTTATTTCAACATAATCTAACACAAAAGAGTCGTTTCGACAAATTTATCGACCGTTCATGTGTGAAGTTCATCCGCCGTTCAGTAGGAATTGCATTTTTACGCGCATTATTCCTATATTTTGCCAGACAAATAAATTAGCATCAATCACCCCATGCAAACAGAATTAATTGTGCAAATAAGTTGCTTAGAAAATCATTGTTGCGGAAAACATTTCGCTGTGTTCTATAGTCACAGTTCTGACTGACTAAGTTCAATAAATTTTCATTTAAGAGAAATACCGATAATTCTGAAATTACCATTTCACGTAAATATTTTTGAAATAACGTTATGTGATACATAATATAAGAATAATTGTTAACTCATATTCCAAAATTTAATAAAACAAATAAAACAGTAATTTCATATATTGTATACATTATTTTTCAAATATAATGAATTTATATTTCATATGAAACTTATTTTATCGTAAATAAAAACTAACTTTGGAATATCAAACAAATAAAAAATATTTGTATATTAATAAAATATTGTGATTTTATTCAGGTTAAAAAAAAAAAAAAAGTTCGTTGTACTTTTTTTCACAGGTCAATGAATGTTTCATCAATTAGTTGACGATTTGAGTAGAGTTGATTAAAGCTTTCGATCGATTAGCGTAACGCGATTATGATAAACGTAATTCCCGTAGCAGAGAGTAGTCCAATTTGTTCAAAAAGAGTAAGTAGATGAGACGTAACAGTGACTAGGCGAATCATGACAAATGTGTTCAATCATCTCGCCCGTATGCATCGTCACTCGAAATTAATGCTCCAGCGTGAAAAACATCGAACCAAAAGGAGATTACATATCACGCGTGTCCGACCGTGACCTTCAATTTACTTTTGCGTATAATAAGTATAATTTGCTACTAATCTGATTGGCCGATATATGAGCTTGGGTTCTCATTTAGAAAAGTCTCACGAATCCGCTCCGAGTGAGCCTAATCGATTACGACGTTGCTCGCGACACGCGACTTTTGCATTTTCACGAATTCACCTTGTCGGTCGAGAACAAACGATGATTCAGTTTGATTTTATATTATTCATATTTTTCAACTCATATTTTTCCATCTTCATTACTAATGTTTTTTTTTTCATTAAATTAAAATGTACATTTTTTATGACGAATATTAGCTTTATTTCATTAAGCTTAATCAAATAATGAGAGAATGTGCTTTCAACAATTTTGTTATATCAAAATTTAATAAATTAAAAATGTTACGATATTAGATAGTCAGTCTAATAATTTTTTTATTAAAAGTGTAATTTAGAGAGATAATAAAATTGTATATTACATTTTTCTATACGATCTATAATCTTGATATAAAAGTGTTATTTTTTGTTCCAACAAATTTTCATTTCTCTTTACTGTTACTCACAATGAAAACTTTTTCATTAATGAAAAAAATTTGCGAAAATATGTTCTATTGTAGTTCTAGCTATTGGATTGAAACTGGGAGAACCAAGAATATTTCTGTTGTGACAATCGTTTATTGGTTACAATATCATTGGCACAGTATTTCCTCTGTGTGTCTTTCAATGCAGTGCACTGTGGCCCACATACAGGTTTAAACTGAAATCAATAAACAGAAACTCGCATTCGACGCTCTGAGTTTCCTATTTTCTCCGATTTGAGAAAAGGAAAAATGTCAAATCTTCAATTACCTATTAATAAAGTCAAAATCAATTGCTTGACTTATGTCGTCGCGATTAAACGTGCACTTCTTTTATGAATTTACTCAAATTCCAAATTACTTTCATTTGTACTCATTCAAAAAGTAAAAGTCAAATACAGAGTGTTCAATATTATTACTATTTTTGTTGTTATGATTATTTTTGATCCAAATATGAAGTTAGAAAGAAGAAGTTGAGTTGCGTTTGTTTTCAAAATGAACCTATCGAATCCAAGCAAAAATTCGCTTGAATTGAATAATTCATAACTTGTTTGTATGATTCTTCAAATGACGTATCTTTGAGGGCACTCTTGTTGCGGCACATACTTATTGCATAAGAATACTTGTCGACTCAAGTGTCGACTCGAAGGCAAACTGCAATAAAGTATACGTGACATTGATTTCTTGAAGAAATGAAGCATGTATGGAGAACTGTCGAATTTTCATAAGAACATAGTTGTTTCTAATTAGTACTTGCGTGGAAGCATTGCTGACAGTTTACAGAGTGTTAAACGGCAAGCGCACAAGTAGATAATCAAAGATATTACGATAATTTAATTACCTAACACCTTTTAATTATCTCAAAATGAGAAAATCTGAATCATTCATTTGAGTGTAGTTGAAATGTAAAAATGATGAAAGATTAAGTTGAAGTCGCACGAAATGAACAAATATTATTTGTAAATAACCAGAAAAATAGTTTATTGTAAAGAAAGTCATGGTGTTATATATTAATATATTTTATTTTAATTACGAAAGGTTTTCATTTCATGTATAAATACATATGGACATGTATATGTATATAGACAATGCGCATTTCTCAAAATAATGCGACAGAGTAAAACATAAGAATGTTATTTAAACAAGGACAACGTGTACGAATGTTTATGTGTATCGAATATATCGAAATAAAACAAATATTTTTTACATAGTTGAAATATTTCATGCTGCATATTTTAGATTTATATACATATAATTAGATGCATGTAAAAAGCTCTGTATAAAATTTAAATTTAACTTTTCAGGATTTTTACTTCCATAAAAAGGAGTTATATAAATGATATTAAAAACTTTTAAAATGATGTACTTCAGAATTAACAATGGATTCAAACATCAAACAAATAATTAAAATAAGTTTACAAAGAAAGATATAATTTAAATTATTATTGTTATCAACGGAAGGTGAATTTTATTATCAAAACATTGTTTTAAATTCCAAAAGCTTTTTCCGTAAGCCTCTATGTATGATTCAAATTAGACACGATGAAAATTCATTTGTAAAATTGCTTCCGCAGATTTTATGCCTCAGAGTGAAAGAATAATAAATTTCAAACCTCTATTGTTTAATGATGAAAAGAAAGCTATAATGCAGCTGCTTGGCACGAGAGCTTCCGACATAAAAAATGCGCGCATTGTGTTCAGTATCATATATTAAATCCAGCGAAATAAAAAAAGTCGATATAGTGGCTTGTTTAAAAACGAACCTCGTACTGATTTCACGAATGAATTTTGTGCTACACAACATTTAACACCACAAGTTCACTCTGCAGGATCTACGTAGCATGCAAATTGACTAGTGTTGTCATTTCAAACGGAAAAGCTTTCGGATAATAAAAGTGGGTTTAATTAAACAGACACTTCAAAGATAAAAAACTACCCTCGAACATTTAAAACTGTCTTTTCAGTTTGATTTCACAGCGTATAATTATAACGAATACAAGTTTACTACAATTTATGGATTTGCGACTAATTCTGCAAGTTGATTAGCAACTATTTAAGTTCTTCGAGTGTTTATCGAGTTACGAGAAAAAACTATTAAAAGTCATAAAATTATAAGTGCAGCGATCGTTCAACTCTGCTTCATTTGGTTAGCTCGCTCAAAGCGAGATCATTTTCTCGTAGCAATTACCAAAGACAATAAAAGATCCGCAAAATAACGTTCAATTTCCATAAACTTTCTTGTACTGCACAAAAAGTGCTATTTTACCGCTAAAAAGATCTTAAATCCCAGCAAATTTCAACGCTCGTCATTTAACTTATATTTCATTGTTCAGGATGATCTCTTATTGACGCAAGAGGAACGCAATCTTGAACAAAGTAAGGCGAGCAAAACGGAAGTCCGCTTGACGGAAAGACGGAAGTTCCTATCAGCGAAATGCGCGCAAGAAGGATTGGACCGTCCTGGGAACGATTCGCTTCATAGACCAAATGCTTGGGAATTTCTTGTAAATAGAGAGTATCATCTGATCTGGTGCAATGTCTTCAAAGCAGCTTCCACGTCATGGTTGTACAACTTCAATTTACTTGCGGGGTAAATTAATATCGTCACTTTAATTGTCTCTCGATAAATCTTATTTATTGAAACAATAAACTTTCTTAACTAAACGTCAATAGCACATTGCATTGATACATTTGTTTATCCATTATTATTTATTAAAATTGACATACCGATGTTGTTTTTACCATCAAATTTATATAGAAAACTGCTTTTCAAAAATATACATTCGCTCAGGCAATATTTATTTTCATAAAAAAATCGTGAATACGACGTGACCTTTGAGTGCTGGGAAATCAATGAGTATTAAAAGTTTATTGTTTCAGCAAATGCGAAAATATAACAGCAATGAGTAAGTCATGGCATTTTGTGATTCCATTAAGCGTCTACGGAATTAAAGACTAATGGCAAAAATCGATATTCATATTTCTGAAGAAGAAGCAGTTTGATAGAATTGTAAATAAATTTGATATCCATCTAGGTACAGTCCACAGTTTCTTAAAGCGTCAAAAGCAGTGCCCGTGTCTTTGGCAAGACAAAGGTATCCTCGACCGACTGCGGATGAGCTCGCCAAGTTCTTAAATGATAGCATTAGCTTTTTGATTGTAAGGCATCCCTTTGAACGTTTGCTGAGCGCTTACAGAAACAAGCTCGAGCAAAGTTTACCGCACACCTTCCACAGTAAACTCGGCATGCATATCGTCTCGCAGTTTCGAGTTAAGGTAAAATCGCTGTAATGAATTTATAGAGTCGAGTGCTCAGCCATAAATAACGCGACGGATTTCGTTGACAAATGCTCTCGGATTCTCTCTCATCCGACGAGTTATTTCTACAACAGATTCACGTGATACTTACGACTGAGCGCATTTTCGACAGTAACTAATTAATAAAATACATGAAGTCACCAACTGTAACATTAAATTCTGTTAAAATATTCTTAACAACATTATTTATTTTACGTCTGTCAAGTGGGTCAATATATGAATCAAATATAATTATAAATTATTTATCAAATTATACTTATTTATTATGATTATTTCATTTCTTTTTTTAATTGAATGCTAATATTTTCTCCAAATTTCAATGAAAATATATATATAATTTTACAGTAAACAAGGTCAACATAATTATGTAGTATATATGGTTCTATAAAATATGTTTAACAGCATTATATCTATTGAGCGTTTATTTTTTTACTAATTTTATTTGTACATGCTACATGTATATGTAGATAATATACATAAATTATCATGTTTAATTGAGATGTAAATGAAGATACACACAATTTCAATTAGTCAGTTAAGATTTTTAAATTACTGGATTAGTAGTTTAAATTTGTTCATATATTGTTCCCTTCTTTTATTAGAAAGCTTATTTAAATTATAAATTTCAGTTGGAAATTATTTACAGGGGCATCACAAAGGCGGGAGACATGGACCGAGGTATCCACTGTTTGAGGAATTTGTCAGGTGGCTCCTTTGTGAGTGGCGAATAGGAAATGAGCTGGATATGCATTGGACACCAATAGCGAATTTCTGCACTCCGTGTCAAGTTCGATTTGACATCATAGCTAAATTCGAGACTCTGAACGTAAGGCTTAATGGAACAAAGATTTCTTCAACTGTGCAAATAATTCAAACACTTGCAATTAGTTGTTTTTGTGTGGTTGATTTAATTATCAAGTACTGTAGACGACTAAAGAATTGATAAATCTATAGCATAGTTTTTTGTTCAGTACAAGCCACACAAAACTCAAATGACACATCGGTGCTGAGAATTGCGATTTTTCATGGTTTCGAAAAGTGAATCCAATTTCTAGCAATAAAAAAGTGACCGATGAAACGTGACGTTTAGTCGATGACCCGGCATTTCAAAGTTTAACGATTCCGAGACCTGGCAACGGGGCTTCCCTGCGATCGATCTGTGCTTTGCCTTTCATAAAACTGCCGCGGGTTCGATTGTGGAATGAATGAGCTCTGTCTAAGAAAATCTCGAGTCGATGATCGCACGTTCACAAAAAACGTCAGCATTGACTCCGTGACTATTGTGATAAAATGTCATCAAACGAGCATGCTTGAAACTGGGTTTGCTTCATTCAAATCGTTGCAGACATTTGCGTGATAAAAAGGGAGGAAAAAAGAGTGCTGACGTTTGACATGCATAAATGATGTTTGTTTTTATTGCACGCTCAGAGAAAGGGAACAACGGTTTAAAGTACAATTGTGTCTATATTTACAGCTGTACACAACTTTTTCCCGTTTATTTTCATGCTCTTGAATAACGAACGTTTGTTATGTACTATCTGCAGTTATAACATTTGAATGATTAAATATATTGTCTTGTTTATAAATTATTGCTTGATTTTGTTTTCCAAACGTGATTTTTCGCAATTTTGTTCATTTCTAGATTTAATTTTATTTAGACGTTGAAAGAACGAACGATATCATCAATTTGAATTTAATTAAATTGAGGTTTTTGAGATGCATTCAGCATGAATAATGACACTCCTAAACGCATTGCAGGATGACCAGAATTACCTCATACGTCAAGCGGGTGTGGGTCATATTATCAAACCGGAGTGGAAGAACCCAACACGAGGTGTGCAAACCAAAGATGTTATCAAAAACTATTATTCTCAGCTTACTAAATTACAGATCCTCGAATTATATAAAATGTTCAGGTAATTATTAATGATTTATTATTTTCATAGTTGAATTACAGTTCATTTTCATAAAGATATATTTCTAAAGATATTAGTATAGAATATATTATTGTGTATCTTATTTATAAAGTGGAATGTAATATTTGATCAAATATTAAATTGAAATATTTATTAAATATATGAAATATAGTAGATCATATCTATATGTTTAATTTAATATAAATGTCAAATACAAAATGTAATCTTTAATGAGATTTCTATATTCTATGAGATTAATGTTTTATTGTATATGATTGTAAGTAATAAATTATTTATAAATTCATAAAGTAATAATAATGTTATCAGTTATATTAAGCGAACAAGATTGTAATAATTTTAAATTGAAATTATTTGTAATTATAGATAATTTATATTACAGTTAATTTCATTGATTAAGAATAATTATTTAAAAATTAAATAACAAGTTAAATCTGTATAAATGGTATTAAAATAATTAGACAAACTTTATTTTGAAATAAACTTTAAATAAATTATTTACCACATATTAGCAACTATAATAACTAATTAGGTACCTCTAGCCTGTGTGAGAGTTTACATTAACACTTAATAATGATTTTTACATATAATTTATTCGTTTGTCACAACAAAACAAACTTTCATATATGATTAATGAGAAAAATTAGTCATACAAAGCTATTTATGAATTATGTATAAATATTTGTATTTCTACAATGCTCAATTGTATAGTAACTCGCTTAGAAATTTGCGTCCAAATTTACGGTTAATAAGCAACAAGTAAATTTAAATATATAGACATTTATATAATTTGAAAATTTTTCTTTTTGCAGATACGATTTTGTTTTATTCAACTATTCCCCGGCTGATTACCTAGAGATTGGCCAAGATGGAGAAGGAGTGCCCTTAGTGTGTAAAAAATGAAAAGCAATCAGTCAATCGAACTATGGTTCCAAGTCGGCCTATCATTTTGTACGCTTCGTTTGATAGCGGGAGCATCTTAATTTTTTACCAGATGTGACGGTGCAACGAAAACCTAGATAGAATTTGTATGACTACAAATTAGGTAGTTCCTTGACTGCCATGATAAGATATCGCACGAGAATAGTTTTTACGATGATCCGTAATTTATTCTTACATGTATTCTCATAAGCGATTGTACTGTCGAAAATAGCTGAGAAATAGTGAGAGACACACAAATTAGACTTAGTCACACGTAATTCGAGCTTTGACTGGTCTTGTCAAAGATTTTTGTTTTGCGAGGATCGCATTTGTATTCGTTTTTTACAATTTTTTTAAGTAATACCAAAATATTGTATCAGACCCAGAAAATGTCGTCGTTTGATGGAAACATTTTAGCGGAACAAATAGTATTTTATAGAACATTTTTATCACAACTATTGTTCAATTATAATCTGAATGATCGTTTTGTTGCTGAATCGACGACGATTTCGACTGTCAAAATTTCAAACAGTTTTTGACATTCTCTTATTTGATGAGTACGTTTTGAATTGTGCGCTGATCCAACTTCAGATTTTCAAATTTTCTATACAACATACATTACGATAGCACAATAATCGCACTTTTGAAAGGTTCACTAATTACAGTTGGTAGATTTTGTATCAACAATTTCGAGGTTCCGATTACCAATTGTGCTTATTAATCTATTCATTTGTCAGATTTCATTGTAAATAAAGAGCATATCTTGTTATCCAGAAACAATCAATATGTTAATATATCTTTATTCCTAATCCCAAATTTGTTGAATTTTGATATCAAAATTGTGTACATTTATATTTTAATGAAAAGTACTGTTTTGAATATTACGTCAGTATTTAAAAGGTGGAAATATAATGAAAAATGAAAAATTACTCAAATGAAAAATAAAACACTATTTTTGTTTCTTACGAAATGTCATTACCCCATTATCGTGAAATGTCAAACAATCAAGACAATTGTGATTGTATAGTATTTGTGTTGACCTTACATTACCATCATAAACATGTATTATAATCTAAACGCGCGAAAAACTTTCTTCGTCGCGCTAGATAAGTTTCCATGATTTTTAAAAGTTGACAATATTTCTGCTTAATTTTAAAACAACTTTGTTTAACAAGTAAGTACTTATTTTATCAACAATGCAATGTTTCCGAAGATTTTTTAAAATAATATTAGTAGCATTATTTATGAATTATTTGATATGATCAATGCTTCCTTGTTCAGTTAATAACATGGCAAATAAAATAACGTGATTGGATCTCACGAATACTGAATTTGTGATTAATTTTTCTGTATAAAACAAGTCACTTATTTCATGCCAATATTATGTCACGATATAAAGTTGAAAGCATGTATTATAAACAATGATAAAACATTCATAATAAGAACAAATCGACGTTTTTTAAAGTTTAAATTATGTAGATTCAGCGGTTTGATAACTACTTGGATTTTATACTGAAGTTTGTAATAAATAAAAGGGAACTTTGAAAAATCTTTGTGAAATGAAGAAAATCATATTGCTGTAAAAGAAAATAATTTTAAAAATTGTATTTAAATTTATATTGATACTATAGAAGTTCATTGCAAAAAGGGCCAAAAAATGTATACTAAAATTGTATTAAATATATAAATATATAAAAAAAACAAACAAAAATTAAATTAAAAATGTTAATTATATTAAATAAATCTTTTTTTAACCAATAATAAAATTTTGTTACTTTCGCTCCCTCCTTTTTTAAGAAATAAGTATTCTCTGTTTTTTTTTTTTTTTTGAGATAGCGTCAGACGTGCTAGGGCCCAAACAGTCGTTCTTGACTGCCGGCAGGTGGCGCTG
>JABFQD010004394.1:0-11860 GCA_022817045.1 Psix sp. ZL-2020 | reverse complement strand
GAAATTGACAAGTCAGTTAGTTGTGTGAATGCAAATTCAAAGACGCGTTGATAGTTTTGTTTCTTTTGAATAATTAGAAAAGACACGACAAAACTTCATGTATTTATATTAATAATATGATTTAAAGACTTTTTATTGTCACGCTACATCGATATCTGTGTGTTGCAGATATTGATGTTTTTGGAGTAATCGATTTTCAAAAGATTATATTCTAATCTGCCCGACATTGTAAATCTGAGATAAATTGATCTAAAATATTATTAACATCATTGTTATTGATTTTTTTTTCTGGATTAATTCCAATCTCTGAAAAGTCTACCAGTCTTAGCTACGGTCCGGAATTCGATTACACTGGCAAGGAATTGCCGGGTAGAAGTTAAACAACGATACTTGTAATTTTATACATTTATTTATATTGTTTTTATATAATTCGTGTTTACTGATACATTTATATAATTAATTTTTAGATTTATTCTTGCAACGGACGAAGCAGTACCAAATAGCTATATGTTACTTGAACAATTTTATCAGCAAACTATAAATTACGTTTATACTGATTAAATTTTAAAGACACGCTCAAATTTATCAAAAATACTTTTTGTTTTTAATTTGCATAATTTAATATAGAGGATTATTCATTTACTTAGATAGGTTTTTTTTGGAAATTTTGATTAAGAAAAACTAATCTTAGAATCTGATGATATTGTTAGTGATTAAATGTAACAATAATAAGATAAAAACATTTTGAAGTTAAACATTCTGGAACTTTATTTTCACAAAAGTGAACTACTTTGATGTTAGTATATAAAACTTTAGAATTTAATGATAACTTGAAAAAAACTTTTTTATAACACAGCGATGGAGAGTGCTGTTTCTCATCTTAAGAATCGAGAGGAAATATTTCCAACGATTAGCACAGGAATATTAATTTCTCGCGCTTTTTTATAAGAAAGGAAATTGTATTTTCTATCAATCTCATTGAATAACACGGTTAATAACAATTTTTTTATATTTTATCAATATAAGTCTTTTATGGTAGACTTAATGTACATTTGATAGGCACCAAGTTAATTTTTTATAATCATCTTGTTGAAAATAATATCACATGTTAGACAGAGTAAAAACTTGTGAGAAACACCTCAAATTGCGTGGTGTATGAGACGTAGCTGTTCTCGTTGCGATTTTTCTACTCCCCTCTCTAGTTGCGCAATATATTTCTATAATAAATTTTAATATTAAGAAAAATTTTGATAAAGTGTAATTTATTATGTTAAAATTTCTAAATAAAGTGAAATATATAGTTAAGATTGAAATATGGATATAGTTAAGTTCAATTATATAAACGCTTCTTGGACCTTTTAAGAGCTATTTTGTCTATACGTTATACATACTTTAAAAGACGTTCTTTTCAATTGTAATTTCAATTTCCTATTAATTTGCAAAATTTTATTTTTGAAATTTAAAAAAAAAATTCACACATTTTTCAATTAAATTTTGTTTCAGTAATTACGAATTATGCTGCTAAAAAGTTACACAATTGAACATAATGTAAAGCAATAAAATATACAATATCAGCCCCCCGCCCCCAATATATTATTCAACGATTCATTATAATGGAACCAAACTATAATTAATATTATGTTATTTAATAATATAATATATTGTTTGAATACTCATGTAATAATTATTTGAGCGATTATTTTAATAATTATTCTAAATGAATCTACAAGTAAATAATCTAATAATTCTATAAATCATAATTGAAACATAATTTGTTGTTAGATCATGTGAACATTAAATCAAATGTCTATGGGATTCTACGGGCTGGATTAAAAGATCAATGTTTAGAATTACAGCTTGTCGGCTTAAATCCACACTATATTTTTTAAACGTAATATTTTGTTCTGAAACCATTTCAATATTGATATTAAATTATAATTGTAAAAACAAAGAAATAGTATTTTTAGGAGAAAAATAGATTTCCAACCTAATAAATGGTTATAATGTTTAATCTATGCTATACCAATACAGATATCGAAAATTCATCCAAATTTTTCCCCAATGCTGACCTTATATCGTAGTTTCAATAAGTAGAATGCCCTACAGTGGATCAATTCGAGGGATTTGATAGGAAAAATACTGAATTTTGTACTATTTTTTTCTATCTGACTTACTTCTATCCAAATATAAATCACTTTTTTGATTAAGAAATTAATTTTGGCCATAGATAATAATGTTTATTTGTGCCCCCCAAAAGATTTTGTTCTATTTTTATTTATAGTTACATTCATATTCTCGACATGCACGTTAAAATTCAAATTCGTCCTTCAATGAAACAAAATGCTTAACATAAAAAAAATTTACACTACATTTTACAAAATAATGTATTGAAATCAAATTTAACATGAGTTAATTGATAATTAAATTAAAGCTTGAGAATAATTTAAAAAATTGGTGTAATGAATCAATTCAATACAACCCAATTGTCACGTGAACGAAATCTACAATATAATAGTCCTGATATTTTTTCAACTGATAAACTTAATTATAAATATTGCTATTGTAATGCAAATTTAAAATATTTCAAATCAAACAAAAAACGAGAAACAAATAAAAATCAGTAACAGTTTTCAATAGTAAGGCATGCAATTCAAAGTGTAAAGATGTTTATACTCAATACTCAAAAATTTACGTAAGTTACTATAGTAACAATTTAATTTATTTGAAATACATGTTAAAAAATTTCTAATTTCAACAGATAATGAGCAGCATTTGAAAATTAAGTACTGATATTATTCCAACAAATAACAAAACGCAAAAAAGCACTCAGATAACGAAATTCTAAAAATTGAACACAATTATATTACGTCAAATCAATAGTAACCGGAATTGTATTAACTATATATACAGTTTTTGAACTATAAATTTCAGCTTTCGCTTAAATTGTTTCTGATTTAACCTTATATGTTTAAGATAAATTTAATCATTTTGTTAAACTCGATTCAATTAAAGTCCAAACTAAAAGTTAACCATAAACTAAACTTTTTAGATGTATAGATCAACACGCCAACCTTGTGATAGTCTTCAAACTAATTGGTACTGCAAACTTTTATGTATTTAAGCCAGGTGTTAAACTTAATTGTAACCACGTCGTTAGTGTAAAAGTTAACATAATTTATACTTTAATTGAGTAAATTGTCTAACAACTGTTTCCTAATTAGAAATGTACGATTAGTTTATCGGATGAAATTATTCAATTTCGAAAGAATCTTCATTTCATCGCAAAAATTACTTTGGATCTTAACAATATAAAAAGATCCCTAAGAAGAATAATTTGATATATTCCATTGTAATTATATCAATTTTTTAATCTTAACGTTGCATTATAAACATAATGTTTTTCACAATGACAAATTCATGTGATTCCGCATAAAAAAGAAAGGAAGGCAGATATAAGGCAAATGAATAGCAACTAGGCTGGATATTAATCGCGAGCCAGCTATGTGTCCAATTATTGCTAGGTATCAGCCAGGCATCTGCCATCCATATAGGACGGCATTTGTATGGCTGATATTTGGCAGCACATAACTGGCTCGCAGTTAAAATCGAACTCAATTGTCAATAATTTACTTTAAATATACTTTCTTTTGTTTCCACACGGGATTAAATATTATATTTTTAAATAAAATAATAAATGGACAAATATTTATTGTTTTATGTTACATTTTATAAATAATCAATATTTTTTAAACACAAGCACCGCATCGATAAGATGGTGATAAATGATCAGTTATTTCAACATATTTCATTATACATAACACGACTGATATATATATATATATATACTTTATTCAAAACGTTAGCAAACATTAGGTAAATTTAATATTAGTTTATTACGATTTGTTATATACATACCCAAAACAGTATGTATATAAAAAATGAAAATTCACTTATACTTATGATTATTAGTAAACACTGAAAACAATTAATCGAAAATTTGGAATATATTCTAAGTTATACACATTCAACATTATTTTCATGCATATATAAGATGTTAAATTTCTCACATAAATTCCTTAAGTATTTTAATTTTACATTTCAAAATATTTTTCACTTAATTTTCATTAACAACTGACGTTTTTTTATCATAACTATTGCAATTTTATACGAATCTTAAAACTTTAAAATACATTAATTTACTTGAATTTTTACGTGAATTTCTTAATACCGATCTTCAAATCAATGTGAAAAAAAAAACAATAAAAATCCGTTTTTTAAACTCCAAAAATATTAATTTGACAATTGCAATGACATTGAGTATAATAAATCTTGTCTGAGTCATAGAGAAGGTGTGACTCAATACGTCGCAGTTCATGTATTTCATAATATCATTTAACTACATGAAAACAATATTTTTGTATGTTAATATTCAGCAATAATAATTCCAACTCTCATTGTTCATCATTGTGCAGATAGATGATAAAAAGTTAATGTAAAATTAATTTTTTTTGCACGTCACCAATGCTTCTCGTACTATATAAAAATGTAGTTATTACAACTTTTTGTAACTCATTAAACTTAATAATTGGAATTTATCGGATGTATTATTTCGTTATTTCTTTTATTTATTTTATATGTAATAGTTGAATGGTAAAAGTTAGATACAAAATCCACTTCAGAAAACGGTTGATAAAAAGTTTACTAGAAAATTCTTTCAGAGTAATGGAATTTGCTGATCCATTTCTCGCAATGAAATGTGCCTTTAAAATTGTCTTCCATGATCGTCCTCGACTTAGATTTCAAGAAACAATGAAGTTGTGAATTTTATATAACACTCATTAATTTTGCACATATTCAAATAACAACCAACTTATTTACTCACTTTATAATGCATATGTAGCAAAAGCTGATTTTGCTCAATCTATTTTTATACCCTGGTGATAATTATTTTCGTTGAAAATTCGGTGACGAATACGAACTGTTACTAATCAATGATGCTTGTGTGAACAAACCCTATAATCAATATCAATTTGTTATATATCTTATGACTCGTTAATGTTTCATTGTGCGATTTATTTTGATTCTTATGCCCTAAGAACAAAGGAATACATCAAATATCCTATAACAATGACGTAGAGTGGAAAGTTTGTAGAAAATGCATATGAATGACGTTGGGATAGAAACATATTTTTGGCGAAATTGAATAATTGTGACGTACGCGTATGCAGAAACACGAGCCTAGAAATACATTTGCCGTTGTGTCCTCACGTAGGAATCCATGGGTAAATAAATGCAAATCAGCCGTATATAAATGCAGATCGCAGTGTAAAAGGTAGCGTTATAGAAATTATGCGGGATCACAGCTAATTATGAAATCAATTGCCAAAATAATGAGCTCGATTGGCTCGTGTAATCCGAGCGCCCGCAGCTGCAACGCGATGCGATTGATTTTGCGCATAAATTGATACATTTAAGGGCAACATGATTACGTTTCGTTACGCACAAATAACTTAGAGAATGAGTGCAAACAAAGACGTTGGTTGAAATGCAAAATGCAAAGCACGTCATTGTTTCAAAGCTGTCAACAAGGCGACTCCATTATTCATACCGCAAAACACGCGTCGGAGTATTCTTCCTAATTGTAAAATTGTCATTCCCGATTTCCGTCGGACTTAATTTCCCGTCGAGTTAATTACACGGGAGTCACGGCTAACATGCTAAATTCGTTGCGATGATATGATTCTGATTATATTATCTAGATCCGAGTAAAACATGTGTGTGACGTATCAAGAACGTCGAAATGAGTGTTACTTAGACAATATTCGTCGACCCAATTTTAGTTGTTACAATTACATTAATGTTCTTGTTCTCTGTATAGTTGATGAAAAAGTCAATAAATGTAGATGAACATAAACGATTTTTTCAATTACGTGTTGATATTATTAAAAAAAAGAATATTTTAAGAAGATTAAAATATTATAAAAAAGAAAATATATGACTAATAATTCCACTTACCATTTGTAAATGAAGAAAAATAAAGCTCGAAAACATATTTTGAATATTCAAATATTATTATCTTTAAATAATAAATTCATATGTAAATATGAGATAGACAAATGTTTTTTAACGAAAAATCGTTTCATTGTCCTCAAGAAATAATCACTATTTCGTTAATTTGATAAATTATTCATTTTGAGCAGAACTAATATGCTCAAAGTTGCTAATAAAAATTAACGCTTTAATTTCGAAGAACCATTTCCAGATAAAATCAGATAATATTATTAATTTCGCTCGTGGCAATATAATAAATCGATATATTATTAGATATTCAGCTCTTTCTTTTGTACATTAAATTATCATTACGAGCGTTAGTCACATTATACGTCACAATGTATATTTTTTTGAAGAAAAATATACTAATGAAATAATTTCTAACAGAGTAATGTGATCTACAGTATTTACTGTCTGCGCGACAATTCCTGTTTCTTTGCAACAGCTCCTTTTTGAGCATTCACAAAAAGTATTCTGTTACGTGAATGGTCATATTTAGAGCCACATGATAGTCATGTGGCTCCAGACCATTTCTGGTGCTAAACCTTGTTCGTGGAATCTGTGTTCTAGCTTTCATATACTTTTTTCAAAACGAAATATCAGTTTTTACTGTTATGCAGTGCATTCCGGATGAGTCCATATAAACAATAAAAGTTCACCTATATAATATATACGCATATAGACGTAATGGAGATTTTCACTTACGAAGTCTAGATTATGTCTCATGCTTGATAATAGTAATAGAGTTACATTTATTCATTTCATTCATTACGAGTATGTTTTTTACTAGATTTGCTATAATTTTTTATTGTCAAAGATGTTCAGAAAATAAATAAGAAATCACCCAGTTTAGAATTATAAATTTGCGCCTTTAAGTATTTTTGAACATTTGATTGTAAATCACTTGATTCACCTTTTTTTGTTTCAGTCTGCATTTGGAAAAAATAAAAATAATCAGATTACAGAATTTTCTTGACTAAGCTTCCGCATGATATGATATCTCTTATTTTGCACATTTTGCACACAACCATAGAGCGAATATAACAATTCTCAGCAACAGCTGCAAATTCTTCAGCTGTAAGATTTGGATGCTCTGCGTTAGAACTAAAGTCTTCATCAGAGACGTGACGCTTTCTTGATCCTGATGAATGAATTCATCGACGGGGCTGCGGTTGTTCTTAGCGTCAACCAACTAACAGCTCGCTCATCATTTTTGTCTTTCTGCTGAAATTGAAATCATGGCGCTTAAATTTAGTTTTCGTCAATTATTAGTGATAATGTTGTTACACTATTCAGGTGCATTCCGCTAATCGAATCATTTTATCGAAATGACTCAAATAAGGTTTTTGAGTAAAATGAATATTTATCAACTTTGAAATCATGTTCTATTATTTCTCTTATACAGTTGTTTTAGAATCAAATAAGTGTGTATTATTTCGTTTTGGTTGCTCTCAGCTATAAATATCTAAAATTTAAAAGCGTTCATTTTTTCAACTAGATTCAGCAATTTTTTTGTTTTTCATTTACAAATTTTGAATTTTGAGGTTAATTTTGATGCATACTGACATGATGAAGTATATTTTCCATTCAAAAAGTGTCTAATTTCATTTTCCAAACGTTGATGCCTTGTGTCAATAGAATCCTCGAAATTACGATTATTGTGCAATGTTTCAATATTCATTTTCATTCTTGCATCAGATGTCTCATATTGACGATGCTCCAGCAATGCAAATTAGCTTCAGTTAGTTTGTCAAAATCAGTTTTGCTGTCACAAATCAAAATTGTATTGTTTATTTCTTCATACATTGATGTATAGAAATAAATTTGATATTGCTGTTTACTGAAACTGGAAGTTTTAGTTCATGTACAATTTTGTAATAATATTATTTACATAAAATTTATAAATTCATAATGATAAAAATGTATAAATTGGAACATTTTTACTTCTGAAAATCAAATTCAATGCAGAAATTGCATTAACGATTCATGATACTAATCAGCTTTCATTTCTGAATTTAGAGTTCAAAGTTATGTTCTCCAACGATTTGTTTTCAATGTTTCCAATGATCTGACAATAAATTTTCGTTTGATTTCTGCATTCCTGATTATGTGCTTTTACAATTTCTATTGACAATTCTGCTTTCTGTGATTTTCAGTATTCGATAACAGTATGTATCAATAATGCAAATAACATTTTTGAAAAACTAAGTTCTTGAACGTATTTTTATACTGTATTATTGTAACTATGAATTTCAATTTTATCAATTTTATCAGTTGATTTGATATCAGACATATTCTGGTCGTTGAGTTTACTGCAAACTTGTTACAACTACAGTGGTCGCTCATCTGTAAATAAATATCGAAAACAACGATTTCAACTTGAAGACTGCTTTTAAATTTTTCAAGCATATTTTTATCTAATATTACTGATTGTAAAGCCTCTGTTTGTTCTCGAATCTATTACACATTGTTTAACAATTTTCCAGTCGAAATTTGACTGCTCTTGATTTACATGACTGGATATAGTTGCATCAAGCTGCTTTATTCCTTTACAAGTTGATCAGTAGTCAAATCTTTACCACGATCATTTGTAGCTGAATGCGTGTGTTGCATTTGTAATTATAAAAAATAAAATAATAATAGACGACGATTGACACATGTTTAAAATTAATATTTCATCATTTGGATTTATTAATTAATCATTATAACATTTAGTGTCAAGAGATATGATTACTAAAAAGTTGCGAATAAATGGATAACTGAAAATTAGAATTCAAGTGCTGGAATAAGGTTAAGGATGATTGGATGACTAGACTATTATGATTTATGATCATAAGTTTGATGAAATGATTTGTTAACACATTCACTGAACGTCTGAATGACTAGGTGACAGAATAATCAGGAATATTTCAATAAATAGGAATAATTCAATGATAAAATTATTGATCAATATAAGACTGTTAGATTTCAGGATTACAAAGGTAGACATTTTATTTCTCCTTCGTAAATTTATGAATGTAATGTTCTCAATGATTTCTTGTGTCTTAAATCTTTGTTCGAAACAAGTAAAAAGCATGATAAAATATGTTGAAGATTAAATTAAGAAATAGCAACAGTAAAATATGATAATGAAATATGCTTTGCATTTTATGAGAAATGTTTTGACAACAGATTCTCACTCTTGTCTAAGAATCTGTAGCGGATGCCTTTTTAAGTTTTGTCCAGAAAATAAGATGGAAGAAAAGTTTGAGTTATAACACGAATCAATTTTATTTAAAGATTCCACACGCCATTAAAAACACAATAAATGTTTATAATCTGAAGATTAAGTGTTGAAACTTCTAAATGACAAGCTGGTTATCAGTTATTAAAAGTTTGATTATTATTAAAGATGAATTAGTATTCTAGATCAAGAACCATAGAATGATAACTAGAGTTGATTAGATCAAAACTGAGACAATCCCGTGATTATATTCAATAACTATAATTTAACAACTATGCTTCAAGAATTAAATTGTTAATTCGATATCAACTACTTAATGCGTTTGATGTCACGAGTACATGACAGGATAACTGTCATTTGTTCACTGAGTATGTGTAATATCGTATGCAGATGAAAGGATAACTTTCATCTGTGCACCGATGATGGAGCTAACTTTACGTTCGAATGACTGGATGATTTGTGTGTATATGATTAAAGAAAAAAGATCTGAGAATGACTGAGTGACAACTTGAAAATTTATGACTGGATGAGTGTAGATGATGGCGTCGCTGAATAATTAGACTTGACTATTTTGCTCTACGATTAGTCATATTTAACCAGGGACTGCAGGAATGATCAAACTGCTCGTTTACTATTTATTTCCTATTACCATGCATATATCATTGTCACATAAATCAGTCCAAATATTTGAAAACCTCTTAAACAAACATCGTAAATAACTATAAGAAACTTTTGAATAATTCGGACATCAGCATTTATCAGTTGTTAATAAATGTTGATGATCAAATAATTGATCAGAAAATAAACTTTGCTGCATAGTTTTGTTTAGAATAGTATCATAACTAAAACAATAAATTTGATTCTTATAAATGTAGTATTTCTATCAACTTTGAGTACTCAATAAAAAATGGCAGTACAAATTGCTCAATAAGCCATAAACGTACCTATAAAGGCTAGTGGCGAGCAATTTAATCGCGAGGTGAATTGTTAAAGTAAATAATCTTGTCATCGTAATAACTCGGACCGAGAAATGGACGTATTATCTGGCAGCCTGTGATTCAGATAGCAACATGTTGAGATTCAGTGTTTTCCATTCCCATTAATGCGAACCAATAGGGAGAAATAACGAGATAGGGTCGATAGCAGCTGTACTTGTGGTGGTTGCATTGTCAAGCGGTTGGCTCGATTTGACGGTGAAAATAATCACAAGCGACGATAAACTTCGGACTGTAGTCATTTCCAAATTGGGTCGACCAATAAGACAAATTGACTACGATGGTACACTCATAACAACTCGTCTTTTGCAACTTTTTACTCCCGAGTGTATGCGGAAGTCAGTTTAATTGAGTTCCAAGGAAAAGAATGTGCCAGTTGTGACACCCGATAATGACACAGTCAATCATAATAAGGATCAATCTCATTAGACATCGGCGTAGCATACTTAATGGAATTGAAACTTGAGATACGTAACTTGTTAATCATAAGTTTAACTTAGCCTAACTTCGTCAGTTTTGCTTTGAGTGCTGAGAAACATCGTAATCAGTGCTCGTATACACAAATACACGTACAGACACTCGTCGTTGCACGGCGGACAACGAAAATGACAAATTAGGTCAATCAAAGCTAATGCCGTAAAGTAACAGGCGCTATTTGCGTTACAAATTTATTCAAACGTACGTGCGATCGGTGCGTTCAGAAACACGACGAATCCTTTTATTGTTTGCTTTGAGAAGACGAGCTGTTGTTATGTCTACTGCACTCGTAAAAAGAAGTGGCCTTATAGTCGGTAAAAGAGAGAAAATAAGCTAACAGAAACAGTATGATGTATCGCAAGAATAGCGATATGTTTTATGCAGTGAAATATATTCCTAGTTTTTCACGTAAAAAAAGGCAAAAAACATATATGTGGCATATATGCTACATGAGTGTTACATATGTGTTAACATATATGTGGCGTCTGGTAACATATGAGGTGCTTTATTGATATGCTGCAATATAAAATGTTGCTTGTGTATATATTTTGAAATAAGAGATATTTCCTTCATATTGATATTGTATGTTTTTGAGAAAAAGTTTTCATATGTGGTCTATAAATGTACATTTTTTTAATTTTATACACTCATGTTTTTGAATCTAGTATATATATCGTATACGTGAATGGTAAATATGATACATATCCATTGTCTTTGGGCGAATCGAAAAATATATTTTAAAATATATTATGCATAAAGAATTATATGATTGAATTTCTGATACGTATAATACAGGAAACAAATAATAAAAAAACATTTTGTATATGATGAATAAATGCAATTAATATTATTAAGAATTATTATCATAAAATCATACATTTATAAAAAATAAGAAAAATAAAAATATAACATTATTTATATTCCAAAAATACAAATAATAAAGTCAAATATTTCATTTAAAAATCATGGTAATTATTTTCAACGTTTCAAAGTAAAAAGATGTACTATTATGATTTGCAAATGTTTTAAAAATGTAATTAAAATATAAAGAAAAAGTGAAAAAAATTGGTTAAATTATAAATGTAGAGATATTAATATATACTATATATAGTGT
>JABFQD010004393.1:0-11861 GCA_022817045.1 Psix sp. ZL-2020 | reverse complement strand
AACATACATAATGAATGTAAACTAATTTAATGTAGAATGCACATTCCTATATATAGTCTTACATAATCCATATATAACCCATATATATATGAAGCTGCTATATATAAGTATATTAAATATATCACATATATTCCATATATGGCCCATATATGGACATACATGTATATATATACGGTTCCATATATGTTACTTCTTACTACATTAAATTAGTTTACATTCATTATGTATGTTATATATAATTCTTATCCATATATATATTCTATATATGCTATATATAACATATTCGTATTGTATATATTTCTGAATATTTAATTAGTTCTATACAAATCAATAAGATTTTAATCTTATTATCAAACCATCTAAATCATTTGTTTGTAATTATTATTGTGTATTGCGAACAAAATTCCAGGAAATTCACTCCTTTAGAAGGAATCTCATAAATCAGAATAATAAAATTATAACGTTCAATACTTTCTTAGAATGCGTACAAGAATATGTAAATAAAGTTTTAAAAGAAAATAAAATATTTAAAATTAAATCAATAACTCTAGCATTATTTGTATTATTTAATATTTTGCAATTTTCGAATAATGTGATATTTTATTTTTAATGATTGTTTTTTTCAGGATTTCCAAATGAAAACATAATAGTCGAGGTGTTTCTATTTGTGACCGCAATAATGGGCGGTAAATAAAAACGCTCATTGTTGCGTTCCCAAAATTGAAATATTTCAAATAATTATTCAGCAAGATGGTTTAAAATAATCATCAGCAAATGATTTAGGTAAACTTATCACACAATAAAAATTTAAATATAATTAATTTTATAAAATTATAAGTATGTACAATTAAAATGTAACAAATTAGCCAATTAAAATATTTACTACTAATTGTATGGAATTTAATTTTTTTGAAATGTTAAACTTAATTATATTTCACAAAAATAAATTTGTCTTAAAGATCGTGTTTGCGTTATAAGTAGTAGTGCCGTGGGTGATTAGTTTTGAATTCACCTCGGTGCGATTACTTGTATCGCAGGGTCGGTCATACTGCTGAAGTTATAAGAATTCAATCAGTAAATTAACTTTTATTCCCTCTCAAGTTTTCAGTAAATCTTTCTACCCGTCTTTAATTAATGTCTTAAACGTTATTGTTTTTGAAGCAAATAAATCAGGAAATTAATAAGAAATTAATTATTGCCATGATGTAATAAGTATACGAGCTGATTTTTCAATGTATTTATTTTGAATTAAATAAATAGATACAAAAATAAATTGTAATATTTATTCTATGAATAGATATTTCAGAAAATTATAATGTGTATATTTTAAATACCAATTTTAAAATATAGTGATAAGTATATTTTATAAATATGTTGATTTATCATTGTTGATATCTTGGATCACTTTAAAAAAATTATTACGATACATATTAAAGTGGATTGTCAAACTTTAAAAATTTAATTTTTATAGGACTTAATTTTGATTTTACTTTGTAGAAATTGTCAAGAGGTATTATTCCTTTCATAATTCAAAATATAACTAACAATGATTCATTGTTATTATTACTTCTTTCTTTGAACAAAAATTCCACTTGGTTATCATTGTCACGTGAGGGCCATGCTCATAGCGATATTAACGGAGGGTTAGAAACAAGTGTCTTACTGCGAGATATTTTGCACGCAGAAAAGAAATGCGAAGAATGTCTTTATGTGTCTGAGACACAAAAGTACGTTGCTGTTCCACAACTTATATTTAGCAATGTAAATACTGATTAGGTTTATTTTTATATAAGTCAGTAAATATAAACAAATTAAAAATACTGTTGAAATTTATTTATTTGTGTGTATTTATAAAGAATCTTCATATTAATTAATGTTTATTATTTTGGAATGCATGTTTAAAGGATTTTGTATTATTAATTTTCTAGATGTATGCAAAATTTAAATAAATTAACTGTCAGAAAAATGTGTATTAGTTGTATAATTAAATATCAGTGTAAAAATTGAAAATTAATTTAAATAATAAATAATCAGTTATTATTATTTTAAGTTCTCGTTTTTTACCTTAATTTTTAACCATTAATTTTTTTCGTTTTTACTTAAATAATGGAATTTTGAATTTTTAGTATATTTATACATATTCGAGCACTTGAAAAACATTGTTTCACAAAAAAACATACATTTTTCAGCTATTCTATACAATGCATACAAAAAATGTTTAATCAAGTGTTAAAATGATAATATTTACATGTAACAGTATGCGTTTAATTACGTGTGATTGAACATTTGAAAATCTTCCGTGCTTATACTTTTTGATTTTTTGATTATAAAAAGGATTCATTAAAAAATTTCCTAAAAAATTATCATTCAATTAAATATAATATAAATTAAGAATTATATTTGACTACAAAAATATTTTGAAGGACATAATACATCTCGTTGATTCCATGATATTTTAACATACACGTAATCTACACGGGAACGATGGAGTTAAATATTGTTTTTAACAATATATTTTTAACAATTTAAATTGGTGTATTAGTTATTTAACTGAATTATAGAAAAAAATGTTAGTCATTTAATTTAACACTTCACCCTGGATATTTGTTGGTGAGACCGCTAGCAAATTTCTTTACCGTAACTCTGAAGATAATGAAGATTGAAACTTTATAAACTGGGTAGCTTTGAATAAATTAATAATAATAAAACTTTAAAAAACAAAGCTTTATAATTTTGTATAATTATTTAGTCTAATTTCATGATATTTATTTATGAAATAAATATTATAATAGTGTTAATATATATAAACAATGACTAAGAAAGTTCTGGAAGACTAATGATCCATATTTGCACAATTTTTTCTCCGGTTTATATTTTAAGGTTAAATTAATGTTGGGAAATAAAAAACATTCTCAAGGTAAAATTAACTTTTTTTCTGATCGTGTCTTTTCAACTGATGGATTTAAGGTTAGATTTCCTGTTTTAATTATCATTATGTGATATGACTCAACATATGAATTACATGATTAGGATATCATCTTAAATGAGTAATTTTATTGATTTATTTGTTTTTAATTTCAAAAATAACTTTTCTAATTTTGTACTAAAAATCATTATCTACGCCACTTTGTAAAATAATTCTTATTGTTTTATATATACACTTTTTTATCAAATTACAAAAAAACATTCCGGTACCGGGAATTGAACCCGGGCCTTCCGGGTGAGA
The DNA here is from genome assembly GCA_022817045.1 of Psix sp. ZL-2020. Classification (NCBI taxonomy): domain Eukaryota; kingdom Metazoa; phylum Arthropoda; class Insecta; order Hymenoptera; family Scelionidae; genus Psix; species Psix sp. ZL-2020. The sequence continues at coordinate 8,635 of JABFQD010004393.1, read as the reverse complement.
GCCGGATATCCTAGCCATTAGACCATACCGGATTGAAAATAGAGAAATTGTATAGTGTTTAAGTAAAATGCTTTTATCCAAAATTGATATATCATATTCCTTGTTGATTTTGTATTATTAAAATATTTTGAAAATTAAATTATCACTAAATTAATTTTCAAAAGTGCAATCATACATTTGTTATTAAATTTCGCATGAAGTTAATAGTTAAATCAATACTTTGTATAAACATCATTATTCCCAAGCTAACCTGATGTTTTCAGATAAGAAGCTCAGTCACGCCATCTTCACAACAAAAATAGATTCTACAAATTGTAATAATGCAAGAAATTAAATTTAGTAATTAAACATAACTTAACAGCTAATAATAATGTACATGATAACTATAAACAGCTATTAAATATAATAAAACATAAATTATTTATTATTACAAGTATTGATACAAAAATATATAAGGTACGGAGGTAGTTAATTGTTGCTATTTTTCAAAATTGTCAAGAGTATTTCTAGCACGGTAATCACTGCCGAGTTGGCGTATAGATGAAATTCAACAATGGCACGATTAGTAGCCCGTAAGTGGGCGCGTATTTTCGGAACTCTTTGTTTATTAACAAACACGTCATTCGATTATCTTTGTCTGTCGGTCCAAAACTGCAATGCGCTCACTTTCAGTTTAAATTATGTCTTTTTTAAGTCGATATAAAATTTCTTATATTTATATTTAAAAATAATATACGAGATGAAAATATGATTAATTATATATATAAAATAATATAAATTGAAAGAGGAAGTTTAATAAAAGTAATAATAATAATAATAAACACAAATTTTTGTTACATTAATTTGAATTTATTAGAAAATAAATCAGTTTTTAATTTTAATACAAGTATCATCGGGAGGTTTTGTTATTGTAAGTAAACAAAGACCTTTGTTTTTGTTCTATAAATTATTTTCAGAAATACTTTTATAGATAACATTAAATTGTATTTTTAATAGCGCCATCTACATTCTAATGCTTGTTTTTAAGTTTTGGATTTTTATACGAAATTATTAAAATCATAAAGTCTTTGAAACTGTTAAATCTGGCTACTTTTGTACTAGGTTGTACAATGCCCAATAATTGTACAATACATAAGTAATAAGCGGTAAGTGTTAGAAGTGTGTAACACTTTTAGCGGTATTTTCAAAACTGATTCTTGTGAATTCGGAATTAAAATAAAAAGTAAATGAGAAATGTAGAAAATAACGAAACTATCAAACTAAAACAGTAAACATTGACAAAATGAAAGTAAAATATAAAAGACAGACAATTCAGTTCTTATAAGTGCATCCTTTATTAATATACAGGAATTCATTTACATCAGCCCATATGTCAAAAAATATTTAAAAAAAACACCTTAGTGACTACCTTTAAACATGGAAATTTAAATTCAAAAATATGTAACAATAAACAAATTTATTGTATTACATTTATTTGATATTGTTTCATATGTATATATCTTTATATGGACTACATATCTGAAGAGGAAATTATAAAAAATTTCGAAACGTCAAATTCCATTTGATTATTTTTAGTTCCTTTCTGGCAATTTTTAATAATATAAAGTACTGTTGAAAGTTAAAAAAAGTTAAATTCTCTAAAACTTCACAGAAAATCAGATTTTGTTATTAAGTCATAAAGATTCTAATTCCTCGAAATCTAAAGACAATTTCTGTTTAAACTTGTGTTGCAGTTACAAAGTAACCATAGTTGTGTACATTGTTGTCATTTAATACCTAAATGAAATATCACAAGATTTAAGAGAGAAAAATATTTTTCAATTTTGAAAGAATTATTTTATAATTCCAATTTTGTATGATTTTGTACTTTTATATTATATGATATTGCTATCGACTGACGATAATTAACGATCGATCAACTGCGATCGGATTGCAACAATGTTGCAATCTACTGTAAACTACAAAAACATTATTAATAGATGTAATCACGCTAAAGATGCTTTTTGTCTTCGTTTGATAAATAAATGAAAACTACCATTTTTTATGATAAAATGTTCAATCTAAAACCATATCTTTAATTACATATGAAAAAGCGCTATTCAAACATTTGAAGGGGTTCTAGCGATCTTATAAATAAGTCGAAGTTTATTTTCACATCGTCATGGCTTATTAATTAAACAAAACTGGTAGATCCGTCGATAAATCGAGTGACAAATATCCGCACGATTTGTGACGCGGTGCGAATAGCACTGAATGGGCCGAAATAAGTTGGCTCGGGAGTTTTATTCATTTGATCGTGTCGCGATCATTGAGTGGCAGGCAGGCTCGATTCTTCGGGCTGACACTGATTTCAATTGATAAATTGATCCGAAGTGGTGCGAGCTTACGGGCGCGCAGAGAGAAAGGGCCGCTACCGTGCGATTAGGCTCATTCGTTATGTGTTATTATCATGATCGCCAGCATTCGGATCCTCTTTTCAGCGCTTTGCTCCTCCGCGTTAATAGGCGCTGAACGCCGGCTGAATACTTAATGCCGCTCTATGCTTAAATTGGCCAATCATTTCCCGCGCGCAAAGACCAACCAATTACACCGCTCGCCCGACTATATTAAGCCAATCAAGACCAGTTTATCACCCAGTCGAGGATACGCACTCGCAAGCTCGCGTCGCGCCGCCGAACAGACACTCTGCCTTCGACACACGCGTGTGCTTCTTCATTTTTTGTCACCCGCATTTTCAACTCGTCATTTTTCCAACTCAAACTCATGTTTTCAAATTCCATCCTTCATTCAACAATCAATTCTCCGGCATTGTTGTCGTTCGATTACCCGGAAAAAAAGTGTATAACTGTGGGGTTCAGTGGCTTATTTTGAATTTAATCAGCTTTTGTTTATTTCAATTCCGAACGCGGATTGATGATTTTTCGCGGTGAACGCATTTATCCGACTTGTGAATTCGACGAGTTTCAATCGTTTGTTCAGTCATTCGGTGGGGTTTAAAGTGAAAAATGCGGGTCAAGCGATGTTTTTTCTACACTTTTTCATCCGATTTGGTTTTGTTTTCTTACAAGCGATTATTGGAACGGTAATTTGAAGCTCATTATGGAATTCAAAATCACAGTTGATTTCGACATTTTGTAACCACGTTGGTATAAATTATCAGTGATAAAACCTGAGTTAATTTATTTATTTGCTATTGAAATAACTTCTTTTAACAACCTATTAGTGAATGATTTCTGAAATGTTGTAATCATTAGTGGTATATTTGAAGACAAATTATCATCATTTAGAATTTAATTTGTTTATCTTCAAATACTAATAATAAAATAGAAAACATGTCAATTTTATGTTTGGATTCAAATTAAGTATGCTTTTTCAGCGAAATATGTTGAATTTAAATTTCACATTTTATTCCTCCGACTTTAAGTTTAGATGAAATAATTGAGCATAATCTTCGCTGAGATAGTCACGAAATGACGTACTGTACACGATATTCTGATAACGAACGGCCGTGTACATTTTCGTAAGAGTTATGTAATGATACAGTTTTAGTTACGTAATAATGAGCTTAATGATGCAGAAAATATAAAAAAATGTTTGGTTCATGTCCGGTGTTTGTGCCATTATTGGGACTTCTTTTTGTTATCGATCGAGCAACGAAACAAAAGAGAACAATTGTCTCACTTGGATTTCTTTATCTATTTTCATCTCGCTAATCTTTCTCTTCATTCAATGATCACTTTAACCATTAAATTGTTTCATCCAGTTTACTTTTCTTTGACATTCATTTTATAAACTACTATCGCAGGAAATAAACTCAGATAATGATGACTCACAATTTTTGATGGATAGCCATGGAAAAAGAAATCTCACTCCAGTAAGTATCTCGCTGCATATTTAAATTATAATAAATACTTCTGACACGCCACTTTCAAGGTCAATAACTTATATTGCATTTATCTTTCTCGATTAGGTGTGAGAAAGCTGAAAAAGTTAGAAATAAATCGGATCCAAAAAGCATCTTCGAGTTGAAATCAAATCTGTGCAATGAATGTCGAGGTAAAGACCAGAGGTCGTGTGATTTCCTGTAATTGTGCGGCGCACACTTCAGACGATTCGCTCATATGATTTTTGTATCGAAAAGCCCGACTCCTTTAGCTTCGCTCGCACCAAGACATCACGCTCTCTTCTCCGGCTGCTGATTCCAGTCATTCATCCCGATTTCCGGCTAGTTATAAATGATCCTTACTGAATAAATACTTAGACCTAACGAGAAAAGATGCCCCACTGAAAGGCCTTTTGATTCCCGTCGATTTAGCTCGACAACGTGCGCGTTCATCCGCTTAATCTTATGCATGGCACTAGTTTTTCTAACTACTTTGCTATCAATACTCTTTCGTATTCTTAGCTCATTAATTTATAGTCATCTTAAAAAGAGACAGAAAACGCGGGAGATAAAAAAGATGGACTCGACTTTTTTACACGAGTAATATTGAAAGACTTCTAAATAATGTTTACATTGCAAGCTTTTTTGGTGATTTTTGTTATTCTTTAAGGCGGAGCGGCTTTTGAGATGAAAATAAAACAAAGCTTCGCTTTGTCCAAAAACATAATGTGCCATTAAACCAATAAATTTCGCCGGAGAGAAACAGTGTGGTTAAATGATTGTGTTTTCAAAGCCGGTCCGAGCAATTAAAACGTCGCTTATAAAAAGTGTAGAAACACTTGTGTCACACAAGTTCAGCGAATGCGAAGAATTCATTAATAATGGGTGTGTGCGTGTACAGCAACCAACGCGAACACGTGTATACACGATTTGATTCCTCGCCAGTTCGGAGTCACTCGTATAAACAGCGCGCTTTTTATCAATCTGATGAATGCATCCGCGTGTATCGCACCCAATAGGCTTGCAAGTATTTCCGAAAAACTTGTCCACTTTTTTGAATCGATGCTGAACTAATGAAAAAGGATCCAACCGCTGGTTCACATATTGCACATTTTGTTGCTCTCTTCTTGCACGGATTGAATAGTTTTGAAGATGATTCATTGGCCGAGAGATAACGTTTTGGGTGGTATTTTTAAAGTACTGTGAAATATCATTTGCGGCTTATTTTAAAAATGCTTATCTGCCGCGGTTATGAAACACTCCAATATGATTATCTCTCTCTAAGATATTTCGTTCAACAGAAGCTTCACGCTTTTCGTTCGAATTAATAGAAATCTCAGCTCGTAACATTTTTCTGGCAAGTTTTTCAATGAGATAAGATGATTTATTGTCCTATAAATATTGTTGGCTGTCTGTCTATGTCTTATCAACTGCTAACCTCTTGAACTATTGCTCCCGATAGCACAAACAAGAGTTAAGAGAGCAGAGGTTGTTGTGACTCTTCGTTGCCATAATACGATTTCCAACCAGGGAAAAATAGACCTCGACTTTGTGACAAATTTCTTAATTTGTATATTACATTTTATTAAATACATTTTTTGGTTCCGACGATTTTGTATGCTTTTTTTCTACAAATGTTTTTCTTTTTTGTTCGCAGGTACCAGAAATATGAAGTTTTCTTTTTTTGAGGAGGGAAATGAAACGTTCGAGTCTGCGCAGTGAAAAGTATCGTCTGAGTTTTGTTTACTCCAATACGCCGCAATTAGTCATTTAGAGTCTATTCAATCTTATCCGAATACACAGACAATATTCTTTAGACAAGCCTTCCTTATGAAAACTAAAATAAGTGTTTTCATATCTGTTACGATAGTGTCGAAACAGCGAGACTCGTTGAAATGGATGTAGCGGCGTCTTGTAACAACGCCCAACATCTGCACATGAAATTCTTCGCACATAAAGAGGCCTTCCAGAAAGTCCGCTTCTAAGTTCGTTGATCGCTCAAGCTCGACCATGTGCTTTACATTGTAAAACGGAAGTCAAATTTCCGCAACTGCATCAACAAGCAAATATCTTGACTTACATTTTTGGTCCTTTTTATTAGTGATTTCTACATTTTTTAAGATCTCTAATATTGTTTTTTAACGACTGATTTTACGAAAGAAAAATATATTTGAAACAAATAAATTACAATGAAAAAATATTATACATATATTTGTATAAAAGATAATATTGTACAAAATAATATCTGTCGAGTCATTTTGGCATTAAACGTAAAATCAAATTTTCTAATTTTAGTTTCAAATTTAATTATTAAGATAAACTGCAAGTGATAACTTATGGTTCAAATACTCATCAATGAAATAACAACTAAATCTCTGTAGATGAGATGACGTCACGAAATAGTCCGTAAATGACATTACGCTCATGAGAAGACGTTGGTAGTCTCGCGATGAGGAAATTTAATTATGTAGTCGATAAAATTTTTACGGTTGTTATTTAATATTTGTACTGAAATATAAAGTGATCTTTTCCTCGTTAATTGAGAATGACTCTCTAAGGAGCATTTTATCAAGAACGAGTGGTTAAACGTCACCGGCTGAGCCCGCAGACTGAGCATTTTGAAATTGAAGAGGCAAGCTGTTTCGAAGGGGACGTTGCATTAACGAGAATTAGCGTTAATTGGGGCTCTCTCTCGCACCGACCACCGACCTTAGCAAAGAATAAATGAACTTATGGTACGCAACGTGTATGCGACGCATTATACATGCAGCGCCATTTGCAACATATTTAATCGGATCAAATGTCAATTTTTCGTTTAACTTACCTAAAAACAACTCTTAGGAATAGTTTAAACTTGCTATAAAATCATTTTACATTTTTCGTTTGAAATATGACTTTAGAGAACATTTCATTTTCTTTCATCTAATGCATTATCTCTATTTTTATAGTTTCAGGTACGGTCAAAATAAAGAAAGACTTTTAAACGTTTATGGAAGGTTTTTATTCGTAATTCATTGTCATTTTGATGGAAGAAGAGGATTGAAATAGTGCACATCATTTGTGAAATTGAGTAACTTATTATCGTATGAAAATCGACTCGACATGCGATGGATCTTGACACTCGGCCGCAACAATGTTCTCTTCTATTCTTCAATTATCTAATACATCTGCTCCACGCTGAATTGGCTGACACGGCGCGTAGGCACCGTGCTTTTATTAGGATTTCCTTCGTTTCGTTAACTGGTTACTAATTCCAGCATCTCTGGCCCTTCCCCTTTTGTTCGTGACAGCACGAATTGAACACTTCCGATTAACGTCGATGAAAAAAGCCACTTTAGCAAATGTGGAATACAATGAACTGTCTTCGTTCTGAAACAGCGTCAGAGCAACTTCATTGTTTACCACTTAACGGCTATTGCGTCGAAGTTCATGTGATGTTTTAGTCCAATATGAGTGACAAACAAATTTAGATTTTTAGTTCTTGTATTAGTACTCTTACTATAATGAACATTTCAATTTTAAATGGAGTAGTTTTTTCTAATGTTTGTTGATTTTTAGTATGGAAAATTGTAGACGGAGAAAAGTTTTAAAATTGAGATATTTGAAGAATGATTTTTTATTAGTGTAGATTGATTGAGAGATTTTCTTTTTTGCAGGTGGTGTTGGAGAAAAAACATCCAAGGTTTAACCGGCCATCCTGCCCTGTTCCTAAGTACTAGTGCCGCAGGAGTGACTAGACTGGCCTAGAAATTATCCTGTCTCCTGCTGCTCAAGTGCTTATCAATGGGTCGGGACGCACATCTGAAACAATGCACAACGTCGAGACTGAAAAAATAGAATAGATTAGACTGTGACATAATACGTTGGAATGAAATGCTGCTGAATAGCACAGGATATAGCACTGTTTTACTATGAAATATAGTTTGATACGGACAAATGCGAAACAATATAATTTGGTTAAATTGTAAATGTTGGATAGATTGTTTTATTTATCTAATGTACAAATTATCAAGTTAGGTGGAAGTAGCTTTTTTAATTAAGTTTCGTTACAGTAATGAAATTAAAAAATTAATTATTTTACTGAACTTTATTTGAATCATTGTAATATTGAAAAATTGTTTTATTAAAATGGTAAATTTGTTTTTGCTGCTTTTGGTATATGAAAATGTAATTTATATTGTGTACGAAATTAATATTTCAAAAAAATATTAATTTTAATATTCCTGCAATTTTTATTTTTAATACAAAACGTGATGAAAAAACGCGAGTTATAATACAGTAAATCAAGTTCAGCGTTAATGATTTGAGGGCTTCTTGCCCAATAAATAATAATTTAAACATTACGACTAACAAATATAAATGTTTTAAAAATGTATATGTTTGGTTTTCTGAAAACTCATTTTTTAGAATAGAGTTTTTATTTCAATTCAACGAAAATGGGCAATTTAATAAATTGAATGGCTTGATTAATTTTTCAATAAAAAAGATAAAGCTCTATTTGAGTAATAGCATTAAAGAAAAAAAAAACAAAATATTGTAATTTGAGTTTTAGATTTTTATTTTACATTGAAAAAAAAACATTTTTATATCTGACATTGTGTTATTTGCAAATTTTTCTCTGTGTAGATTTTGGGACAGTTAAATTTAAATATATTTAAAAAAAATAGTGAAATATGAATCTTTCTTTTCAAATTTTTCAAAATTTGAAAGATTCAAATTCAAAAAGTAAATGATTTTATAATTGAAATAAAG
>JABFQD010004392.1:0-11862 GCA_022817045.1 Psix sp. ZL-2020 | reverse complement strand
GATATTTCTACTCTTTCCCTTTCGAAAAATTGCGAGCCCAAAATGCCAGTCTCCCTGATTGGAAAATCGTCGCATACAATTTGGAAAGGAACAACGCGGTTACCTATATCAAGGAAAATTTGAGCGAACGTGGGTACTGGCGTATTTGAGATTCTCAGACTCTTTTTGACACGTTTGGTGTAAAAAAATCCAAAAAATCATAACAATTAATACCGCATACATCTCGCGGTATTAATTACATACATATACATACATACATGATAAAACATATTTTCAATGAATCATCTTTAGTGTAAATTAATATTTTATAAGAAGTAAATCTACCTCATAAGCAGAAGATTGCGATAAAGATATACATTAGTTTTTAATAAGCTACCGCGTCTTTAATACCGCGTCGGCAGATTTTAACAATCCAGAATGCTTTATATAAAACGATGTTATTGTGGTCTTCCGTATATCTGGCTACGATAACTGGTGAGCTTGCAAGACGTGGTGTAGTCAGTCGCGATGCATAATTTCAAGGATAGTTACAGCAGATCTCTGGCTTTGCTGTGTGAGTATACCATTAAATACGCTACGTTGAATCACACTACGCACAATATTAATCAGACCCATGTATTTCAATCTATTGGTATTTCGGAAACATTGATAACGTTCAGTACACGACAGATGACGCTGATTACAACGAGGCCATAGGTACGTAAACACAGTAAATCATGTATGACGATTTACTAATGTAAACTGCTCTGTTTTAGACTATGAAAGTTTTTTCGCCGATGGAAATGAGATCTTATTCGAGAATGTAGATTTAGATAACCTTCAACCATCAGGGGTTAGTAACAGCATACAAGGTTACGACACTGTAAATAGGGCCAACCTGGAATCAGAAACTGACGTGTTAAGCGAGAGCGGCGACGAGAATACGACCGAAAACTGCGATGATCGTTGTCAGGGCGTTTCCGATGTTGTGAGCCAAGGTATATTTTTATGTTCATGTTTTTCAGTGATAGTTAAAAAACTGCAATTTTGTAACTTTTAGTTCTACATGGTTATATACAAGACGTGTAATAAAAATCATTTTCCACAGATGCGGCTCAGATTCGGCGCTGGACGTCGAAGATCCCCCGAAGATTCGCTATAATCGTTCATGACGTGCAAGGCCTCGCAAGAGGCGTTTAACCTTTATTCAAGGTTCATCGCAAGCTTTTCAAAATTTTGGATCCGTCGAACACCCCTTAAACATAATCTATTACGACGAGCAGCGTCGTTTTGAAACCGTACTGGATATAGCAAGTGCTGCAGCATCGTGGTATTACTGCACCCACTGTCATAAAGGTTTTACAAATTTAGCACACCACAACTGCAGCGATATCTGTCCTATGTGTCGTACAACGCCGCGTTGCGACAAAACATCTACAATGTTTTGCAAGCTGTGTAATCGTATGTTTAATAATCAGGCTTGTTACGACAATCATTTAAACCAGGGATCGTACAAAAACAGTAAAAAGTCCACTTCCACGGTCTGCGACTCAATTCGATTGTGCAATGTCTGCTTTAAAATGCTTGAAAAAAGTAAAGCGCATAGGTGCAGGTATGTTAAATGCAAGACGTGTTTTCAAAAAGTTCAGTCAAATCACCTCTGCTTTATGCAGCCTATTAAAAAAAAACATCGGTAAAGAAAAGATATTATACATATTTTACGATTTCGAGGCTCTTCAGGAAAATTTCTTGAAAGGTACATAAATGCTCGAACTCGTTGTCAATATATGCATTTTTCGACAGGTATGTACAAACTGTATAGATAACGCCGACGATCTCTGGTGCACCGAGTGCAGAGTGCGAGAGCTTGTTTTCGACAGCGATCCTGTAAAACAGTTTGTTGATTATGTTGCTAGAGAGAACACGGGTTTTTCCAAGACTGTATCGCGCATAATGCAAAAGCATACGACAGTTAGTTTATATTAAAAGATATCGTTAAGCGTTAAATCGGCAAACCAGAGCTTGTCATGAACGGTACAAAAATCATCAAAATGTCATACTGCAAGACACTTTTCATCGATAGCCTTAATTATTTCCACATGCCGCTGAGTAGGCTGCCAAATACGTTTGGTTTTGAGGCGTCAAAAAGGTATTTCCCACACTTGCTTAATAAAGCTGAGAACGAAAACTATGTAGGGCTCATATCCGACGCTGAATATTACAGTTCAGATACGATGAGTGTCGACGAGCGCGAAAACTTTTTGAAATGGCACTCCAAGAAACGCGAGGAGGGTTACACCTTTGATTTTAAAAAAGAAATTCTTTCTATTGTAGATCTGACGTTGCGATTTTAAAGCAGGCTTGTATGACCTTCCGGAAAATATTTCTGGCCTGTGGCGGTGTCTTCCCGTTCACAAAGGCATGCACATTAGCATCCGCGTGTAACAAAGTGTTTAGGAAAAACCACCTGCTCGAGAAAACGATACCGATTCTACCTCGAGGTGATTACAGACTCGCTGACAGACAGTCTCGGACAGCTATAAAATAGTTTTTTTTTGCTTGAACGGAAAGAAAATATCAAGATTATTCACTCTGGTCGTGGTCGTAAGGTTCGGCTGCCGATCGGTTGTCTGGTCGACAGCTATCGCGAGAAAAATTCGTGCAAGATAGTTTACCAATTTCACGGCTGCTTCTATAACGGATGTATGAGAAGTTACCCTAAAGATCGTTTGAAGGAACTTCCACCTGGAGATAGCATGCACTCGAGGTATGAAAAAACTGCTGCTACATCTCATAAAATACTGACCGCGGGATATAAACTTGTCGAGATGTGGGAATGCGTCTTTGACGACAAATATCGGCAATAGCAAAATTCTAGAGATCGAGCCTTTTTTAACAAAAGTTTTGGATCCTCGAGACCGTTTCTACGGCGGACGTGTATCGCATATGTCAACGTTTTACGAGGCTCGTGATAACTGAAAAATTAAATATGTTGATATCTGTAGTCTTTATTCGTATGTAAATAAATACTGTTCTTATCCTGTATCGCATCCGACCGTTTATCTCGGTAGTGAATGTGTACAACTCGTAGGTAGCGATAATGACGTGTCACGGGTCGAGGGTCTAATCAGCTGTCGCTATCTCGCGCCCGCGAGACTCCTCCACCCGCTCTCACCCGTGCGCATGAACGGTCGCTTGATCTTTGCACTGTGCCGAACATGTGCTGAGAAAATGCGTCAAGGGTCGTGCCCTCACGAGACCGTCGAAGAACACTTTTTTGAGGGTGTTTATGTTGCCAATGAGTTGAAACATGCTGTTCGCCTGGGTTATACTATTTTAAAAATTTACGAAATTTGGTCTTATAGTGTGACAAAGTATGACAAGCCCAGCGACACCGGAGGCTAGCGGTTGGACCTCGCGATGTGTATCTGAAGAGGATAAGGATCTTTATATTCTTGACTATCGCAAAGCCGAGAATATCTTGCTCGATAGAAACAATATATCTGCAAACCCGGGTCTGAGATCTGTAGCTAAATTGTGTCTTAACTCGTTTTGGGGAAAATTTCGTCAACGCGAGAACATGGTTAAAACGCTTGTTTTGAAATCGTACGCTGATCTGTTTGATATGCTCACCGACCCGCGCGTTATTGTGTCGTCTCTGCTACCTGTAAATGACACAACTGTTCATGCGTCATACACAAATATTTACGAAGTTGTACAGCCGTTAACGAACACCAGCGTTGTTTTAGCATGCTACACGACCTGTCATGCACGTCTCAAACTTTACAGCTATTTTGAAAAACTAGACGATCGCGTTCTGTACTATGATACGGACTCCGTGATATACGAGAGCCGCCAAGGTTTCTCAATATTTGTACCGGTGACCACCTAGGCGACAGACAAGCCCGAGTGTTTCGGACCTGGTAGCTATATAAAATCTTTCGTTTCCTGCGGTCCTAAATTTTAGTCTTATATCGTTCAGCGTATCGACGAGTCTGGTTGCCTCAAAGACACCTTTGAGATTTTTAAGATCAAAGGTGTGAGACTGAATTTCATAAATAAACAAATATATAATCACGCGACATTCGAGGAGTTTTCACGCGGTTCTCGTTGCGAGAAAATCATCCTGACGAACGATGCTATACGTCGTACACCTTTTCAAGACATTGTAACCGTTTCCAAAAAAAAATCTGTCAAGCCTGTTACGGTTGAGCAGCGCCCGTACCGTATGTTTTATTCAAGGCCTTACGGTTTTAAAGATGAATGTAGGGATTGTGACTAGCAATAGTTTTCGCTGCAACGATTCTCACAGTCGAGCGCATAATGAGTAATCTACTTTAAGAAGCATCGGTTGAAGAATATGTCAGAGTAGTTTTATATATAATGATACTCATGGGCAATGCGATATTTATTCTATGTAGCTACCGCAAAAATTTGATCAAACTGTAACATATGAATAAAAATGTTTAGTTTCATATTATGCTATGCTGCTTGTTTTAACCATGACTTCATACATTAGAAACCTAGCAGTGTAGATATCCTGAGGTTTTGGGTGTTTCAGCTTACACCTTTGTTATGGAAAGATGAATCCTTTTAATCTGTTTAGATAAGAATGGAGTCTCTGCCATTTTTCAGAGGATTTAACTATTCAGTCTTAAACGCGCCTCTGCCTCGACACCTCGATGGAGGTCGTAAAGTGTGATCGGGTAGCTTGTTCTGCGATAGTAACGCGGGAGCGTATTGCCCGGCCCACACTGCGGAGTACGCCTCGAGGCACAACGCGTACCATTTTTTCGGGGCTGACCGTAGCTCCGAAACGTGCCTCAAGGAGCTCGTACTCCATCTCGAATTCAACCGAAACCTTCAGTTGTTCCTAGACTACGGTCATAGGCTATGGTTGTTTACACTATTTGAATATTTAAACGAACAAGAAAAATTATGTGCTAGTGACGTGTACCGTCAACTCCCGTGGAATTTTGAGCGGTACCGTCTCGCCCTCCACAGCCACCTCTTCAGGTCTAGGAGATATTAAATGGTAACATTTTATTGTTATTTTTATTATTATTGTAAGGGGGTGCGCGCCCTGCGACCCCGCCCTCGCGTTACACGGTGCTCGTCGACTCGCGCTAGTCACCTAAAGCGGTGACTAACGCTAGCCTATGCGCACCGTTCGCTTGCAACGATACGAAAACCGGTTTCACCTACCCTAGTGCGCATGAAAATTGGTAAACCGTGCGCGCGAAACCGCGCCCCGCGCGCGTGGTTCCGGTACTCTCCCTACACTGCTCTCACTCCCATCCCCCTTTCCCGCATGCGCTGGGATCTCGCGCCTCGAACTCCTCCAATTCCGCGGGCCAATTAGCGTGCGCGTCATCCATCCGGCAGCGCTAGCAACAATCGGGCCGTAACGGTGAAACGGCGTTACAACTCGCCCTCCCTACCTGGGGCGGAGGCCCACCTTTCCGACTTTTCTCTCTCTCAACTGATCGGGTCACCGCGGAGGTGAAATAACAAAGAAATGACACAGTAGCTGGAATACAATCATGTTTTTATTAAAAAAAAGGCTTCATCGATTATAATATAAATCTATTGGTTATAAAAAAAATGTGAACGATGATTTCGAATGACAACAAAAGGAACGATTGGAGATAAGAAAAAACCAAAGAATGAAGAGAAGAAAATTGAGAAGAGGAAAAATCTAAATGACAAGTCGCTCAGTGTGCCTGGTGTTCTCCGTCTTCCTAACGAGAGGACCGGTGTACGCTCGTCGGAGTGCGTGGTTGGTACGAGCGAGAGCGGGGTTGGTTCGGTGCGTCCGGGTATCGTGGGCAGGTTAGGGTGTCCTGGTGATGCTCATGGCCCCACCGGTAGCACCATTCGCATTTGACACGCCGATGTCGGTCTCGCTTGACTTTGCTCGGCGTTGATCTGGCCGAGGGCCGGGAAGAAGAAGAATCGGCTCCGCTGACGATCGTTGAGGCCGCAAACCGGAACGCTGGTGGGGTTCCTTTGGCGGCCTTTGTTGCCTCGGGCGGGACGTACTTGCCGCGGGCTTGGCGCAGGCGACGCTCACCGAACGACAGCGCTGGAGTACAGCGCTCCCCTCGCGAGACTGGCCCCCGGTTGATGGCCTCGTCGACTGGACCCCGCCAGGCGACTTTGTCGGGCCGCTCGTTCCCTCATGACCTCATGCCATGCAGCGAAGGGATCATAACCGGGGCAATACTGAATGTCGTGGCTGAGATCTTTTTTCTCGTTGGTCGCTGAGGTCGCTGAGTTTCTTCGCACTCCTCGGGTTCGCTGAGGTCGTCGGAGTGGAGCTGCTTCTCACTATCTCGGTCATCGTCGGACAATGATGGGTGGAGATCGAGGACGTTATCCGAGCACTCATGGTGAGGTGGGCAGTCACCTTGGATAGCCACTATCGGCTCCTCTGTTGTGCCGGCGACCTCCACGTACTGCCGCATCAGGGCCGACAGATCAATGACCCGAGCTAGAAGCACCGTTGGCGGCGCTAGGGCGTACACCGCCGCTCGCCAATATCTTTCCTCGGCCAGGCGGAGATAACGCGGCGGCCCCGGCCTGGGACCGCAATCGTCTCGGGCTGGGGTTTGGCCGTAGTATGGCGCCAGCGCGTATCGCGCGGGCTCGTTGGCCCAATGGGGGACGACCTCTAGGCCGCTTCTGCTGAGGCGGCCTCCTTCCGTCAGGCGGTTCAGCTGCGGGTTTTTGTTGCTTCGTGGCATCTGAAACATTAGAGTCAGTCAATAGTGGTTCAGAGGGACAAGTAGTGGTACAAGTAGTGTCTTGTAATTCACAAACTACGGGGGATAGCACGCGGGACACCACGTGGGGACCTTCGAACCGTGAAACTAATTTGGCCACGCGATACTCCGGGCCAGGCGAGAGAATATGGTGGCGTCTCATCACTCTGTCACTGACGTTATTTCCGGCTTCCTGGCGATTTTTGTCATAATAGGAAGCTTGTCGTTCCGAGGCCTGCTCCAGGTGGTGTATCATTAAGTCCTGTATAACTGTAAGTCGCTTAAGATGATCTTTCCACGGTTCGACGCCAGAGGGGGATAACGGCGGCGGGTCGGGGCAGTCGCAACGCAGGCTTGTCATCGGTGGGAGTTCACGACCGAAGATCAGGAATGCGGGGCTATATCTAGTCGAGCTTTGACGCGCTGTGTTTATTGCGTACTGCAGTTCATCTAGATGATGGCTTCAGGACCTATGGTCCTGGCCGACGTACGACATGATTAATGTCTTCAGCGTGCGGTTCCTTCGTTCCGTCGGGTTGAATTGCGGATGGTACGGCGGAGTCATCATCTGATAGATTCCGAACTCCTCAACCAGAGACTTGATCTCACGGTTCACGAACTCCGTGCCGTTATCCGTTTATAGAACCCGGGGCCTTCCCCACCGATGAAGCCCTCGTTCACAGAATGCAGAGCGGATGCTTTTCGCTTTGGCCTTTCGAAGAGGTTTGACCTCGACCAACTTTGTAAAAAGGTCTTGGAAGACCACCGCATAACAATATTGCTCCCGGTTCGGAGGGAAAGGACCCATAACGTTCGACGAAACGACTTCCCAAGGTTGTTCGGTAATTTTTCGGCCTATCAGCCCCTGCCGTCCGGAGTGGCTGGGTTTGACTCTTTGGCACGTCGGACACGATCGGGCGTAGTCGGCCACGTCCTTGTAGCAACCCGGCCAATAAAAATCTCGGGCCAACCGCGGGTATATTTTGTCAACCCCGAGGTGCCCAGACGTCGGTGGATCGTGTGCCTCCGGGATCGCGCGCGACTGCATATCCCTCGGAAGTACGAGCTTCCAATCATCCAAGTCGTCCAATAGCGAATCTAACACAGGGTCCGATCTCCGGTCTTTCTTGCGCGGCTCGCACTCGGCGTGTGTACCAATCATCGGCAGGAGACATCACTGAGGCTGCCGCTTCCAGATGATCCTCGTACATCCGCGACAAGGCATCTGGTACATGGTAAAGCGCCCCTTTGCGGTGCTCGACTTCAAAGTCGAATTCCTGCAATTGGAAAGCCCATTTCGCGAGGCGGCCAGACGGGTCCTTGAGATTCCGTAGCCAACGCAAGCTACTGTAATCCGTCACGATGGTAAACCGGTACCCTTCCAAGTAACACCGGAAATTTTGGATCGCCCAAATTACGGCGAGACACTCTCGCTCGGTAATTGAATAATTCCGCTCGGCCTTGTTCATCGTACGGCTCGCAAAAGCAGTGACGCGCTCCCCGCCGCTTACGGTCGGTGTAAGTACCGCACCGAGTCCGAAACCGCTAGCGCCCGTTTGTAACGTGAACGGTTTGTCAAAGTCACGGAATAATAGCGTTGGCGCGGTCGGTAAGGCCTTCTTTAAGGTCTCGAATGACGCTTGCTGTTCTGGCTCCCAATGCCAAAGAGATGCTTTACGGAGCAGCTGGTTTAGCGGCTCCATTGTGTCGGAGTATCCCGCTATAAAGCGGCGATACCACGACGCCATTCCGAGAAAACGGCGTAATTGCGACATATTTTTCGGCTCAGGAAACACCAAAACCGGAACAACCTTATCGGGATCAGTTTGAAGCCCGTCTCGGTTCACTCGGAAACTGAGGTAACAAACTTCCGAGACACAGAAATCAGACTTTTCAGGATTTATCGTGAGTCCAGCGGCCTCGATTCGTGACAAGACGTCTCGGAGCAGAGCAAGGTGTTGCTCAAAGGTCCGGCTGACTACGATGATGTCGTCGAGATAGGCGTAAGAGTAAGGAGCTAACTTCGACCCTATTAGACTGTCGAGTAACCGCTGAAACGTAGCGGGAGCTCCTGATAGGCCGTACGGCATTCTGCGGAACTAGAACAATCCCATACCGGGGACTGCGAATGCCGTAATCTCCTTAATCGATTCTTCGAGAGGAATCTGGAAACAGGCCTGACTCAAATCAATCGTGGAGATGAAATGAGCAGACTAAAGCATATTCAAGATTCCTTGCATATCCGGCAAGAGATATGTATCCTTTTTGCATACGTCGTTTACTCGCCAAAACTCCAAACAAAAACGGTACTTGCCGTTTGGCTTACGCTCCATAACGACCGGAGTTGACCACTCACTCGGCGAGGGCTCGATTACTCCGTCGGCAAGTATCTGTCGGACCTCCTCGTGCATGATACTCAGCACCTTCCGCGAGTATTGGCGCACGAATTGACGCACCGGAGCGTGACCCTGAGGGTCTATGCGGTGCTGCACTAGTGGTGTGAGTGCGGTGCTGGACTCAATCGCCAGGCCGCTAGCGTACCACGCGCCTATCCTTGGTCGGGCGGATTTGTCGAGACGAAAGAATAGAACGCATTCGGGAAACCAAAAGAAAAAGAAAAACCAAAGATTGCTCCTCCGCTACCATCGCGAGAAACCTATTCTGTTCCCGACCTCGACAACAGAACGAGTACAGTACGCGGAACAAGCTCGATGCGTGCACTCGTTTTAAAAAAAAAAACGCGCGCGAACGTAAAAATAAACTTAGGAATTAAATTAAATTAACTAATTGGTATTTCAATTGCATTTCCACGACCGTAAATTTTTCGACCAAAACAATAACGTCGTTTCGTGTGACCACAATTCCTCGAATTCGCCTAATTCAAGTGTTTACGTCCGAAATAAACAAGCACGCGCGACCTTGCATTCGACAATACGAGCCTTCCAGCGCGATAAAGAAACAAAAATTGAACTTTTTCAACGTCCCGCCTAAAATCGTCGCCTAAAAAGTCGGTCGGATAAAAAAAAATCAAACGGGTCGGGTGATCCACGGGAACCCGTGCCGGAATCCGTCGAAGAAGAAGCCCCACGTTGGGCGCCATTTGTAACGCCGCGCGTCGTCGCGCGACGGACAAAACGTTCCTTTAAAACTCTATCATGGTTGAGTTTATCGCATGGACTTCCTCTAGTTTAAAAGAATATTCTATAGCATCTTGATATAGAATTCGTAAACTATTATAATCGCTATGATTTTCAAAACAATCAAGGTAAAATGTTTTTTGTTTTTGGCCGTTTTGAACAAAACGGCTCGGCGCTCAGCAACCTTTTCCCGTTCCGAGGCTCGCGGTCGTCGGACACGTTTTGTCCGTCGCGCGACGGACCCTGCAGCTACAGGGTGATTCTGGAACCAAGTTGGGAAAATTGATAGCGCGAACGTAGTTCTGTGACACATCTTTTTAAAATTGACTGCTAAATATAGACTAAATTGGATACTAAGTTTTTAATTTATTTTAACTTGATTGTTTTGAAAATCATAGCGATTATAATAGTTTACGAATTCTATATCAAAATGCTATATAATATTCTTTTAAACTAGAGGAAGTCCATGCGATAAACTTAACCATAACAGAGTTTCAAAGGAACAGATCAGTTACATATCAAAAGTGTTAGAAAATGTTTCGCGTTAAAACATTCTTATAAATTGTGTCCAAATTGCAATATAATACTTATGATATGTCAAACTATATTTCAAACAATTCAAACATGTGGAGGTGTCAAGTATATACACTGCGCGCAAAAAAAACCACCTAGCCGAGGTCGAAATTTTGCCATTTTTCAAACAGACGTATCTTCCGTAGTTTTAGTCCAAATCGATTGAATTTTTTCTACATTGAAGCTTGGAATTTCATCTTTCGAAAAGTCATGGTTGAAGTTAAGCAAAGATAGCCCTAATTAGTGCAAGTTTGATCGTGTACATGAGGAAAAGTTAACCTCATAACCCATTCTTTTTTTAACAGATTATTAAAAATTATCATTTTGCCAACAAAATGAAAAAAAATTATTTTCGATGAAAACTGGCAAAGTTATGGCCAATTAAAAAATTTTATTGCATTTTCGTGCTTTTTTCGGTGCTATTCAAAAAAATCATGCAATCTTAGACAAACACGAGGCGAAACGGAATTGAACAACTATGGAATTTTCATAACGAAGCCTTACTATGGCTTTAGCATGGTCAATATACGGATATGGTATGGCATTGACATAGAAATGGCATGCTAATGACATTGCATACCAGTAGCAGGCCAATGACCCAGCGATGATGAACATAGTTACAACAGCTAAAGCTATGCATGAAACTATGACTGAGGATCTACCGAGGCAGGATGATGTCCTTTATCAAGGGATCCCAACATCGTTGAGTGAACTTTGAATTTCATCGAATATCAAATTTTATATATTTCAAAAAATGGAATTTTAAAAACTATCATCGGTAAGAAGCGTATATTGTAAACTATATATTTTTTAATAAACTTCTAAAAGTTTCTTAATTATTTGTTCAATGAATTGGAACATTTCCTCAATTTTGCTTAATTTAAAATTTTAATTTTTATTAATTAAAATAAGAAAAATAAGAACTATAAATTGATATTAATTTATTATTCTAATGAAAAATAAATGTATTTCTTCTATTTTATTAATTAGATTAAACTTAAAACAAGATCAAAGGAAACCGATTATTACATCTTGGGATGAATGTAAGTATAGAAAAATTCATATGCCTAAAGTGTCACTTCTTAATCATTCATTTAATTCTACTATATGAAAGTGATTCGCGAGAGTTTTACATTAACTTTTAAGCCTTAAAAATGAACAATAATCGAATAATAAATCATCATTTCATGATAGAATTAAATTTTTTATTATCTTTGATAAAATCATAAATTATTTATGTAAAATTGAAAAAATATTCTATTCCTGTATTATTTTCACATGTTACAAGCTTTAAACATTTATTAAAATAATGAACAATTAAGGGATGTTAATAAAGTTGTTGAAATAATAATTAATAATTATTATCAGTAAAATTATAGAATTATAAAAGTTTTTTACTAAATTATATA
>JABFQD010004391.1:0-11863 GCA_022817045.1 Psix sp. ZL-2020 | reverse complement strand
ATATTCATTATTATCATTGTTAAAGTATACAAATAATAATTTAAATTATTAATAAAGAAAAAAATATCGATCAATAATTTCATAATAAACTTGTTGACATTAAATACATTGAAATCGAAAAAGTAATATGCGCGACATTGTATTATATTGTTTTAATTTTAAATAAATATGTAATTTCAATATATCAGAGAAGGATAGAGGACACCGTGAGGTTTTTAGAACACAGCGTTTGCAGTCGCAACTATAAAATTGGCTACAACGGAAAGTTAAATACTATATAATGAAAGAGTTAGTTTCGACATTTCATTGTCTAAAATCACTTTTGTTACACTGTTAGGTTCTTTAAAGGCCATTTTGGATTATAAAAAATTATAACTCAGTGTTTATTTATATTAATTTTTTAATTATCAATTACGCTGAAACAAGAAAATTGAAGTGTATTACAAATAACTATAGAAATAATTGTAAAAGTTGAGGATTAATTCAAACATTTGAAAATATTAATGAATGGCTTGTCAAATCAAAGTTGTGAAAACTCGTTTTTAAATGTTTGCAGCACATCACCAATTAAAAATAACACTTTATATTTTAATAAAATGAATTGAAATAATTATATTACAGATAATCTAAAGTTTAGCCGATAATCCTTGAAACTAAATCTTTTTCAACTGTTCCACTAATTTTGAAACCAATGTATACAGATTTCTTATAGCAAATTTATATCCTTCGTGTTCTAAGAATTGCCAAACGTGATTATAGACAAATAAAAAATTTTCTTGAAACACTGTAACATTTAAAACGGGCGTCCACAGCAATAACCGACGAAAATTGATGAATTGAATGATCTGCGAGTATGACGTAAGACGAACAAATTTCATCGACTTGACCCGTTGATAACTATGTATGGCTGAACATTTAATTTGTGTTCAACGTGTAACTAGTGCAATTCTGCTTAATCCGTTTCAAAGTGTTGCGAAAAATTTTCAATTTCCGTTTTAAATGCACTAAAATTTATTAAATTGATGAACAAATAATTTGTGTATAAAAATACGTCTTTCTTTTATGAGCAAAATAAAACACTTTTGTACTTCTGGTTTTTTCGGATTCCAGCTTTTTCCAGATTTAGACCTAACAGTTTGTTTTGTTATTTTATTGAATAAATATGGCAATAAAATAATAGCCAATACTTGTGAGTTATCTATAATATAGATAAGAATTAGTTCATAATTAATTATTTAAAATTCAAATCTGAAATAAAATTGTGAAAATAAGAACAAGCCAATCACAGCAGTTTAGTTGTTTTTCAACAGTTCTTTTACATTTTTATCGGTCTTTGCTTTAGCTATTATTATAATTTTTGAAACCAGTTGAGCACAATTTTTGAAAAACAACTCTGAGTTCTTGTTAAATAACGAAACATAATCAGCTTGTATCTATAAAAGATAAATTATATTTATAAATATTTGTCAAAGGTTGTTTATAAATTTAATTTTGAAATTAAAACGTAAAAATTACTAAAGTATATCCAAGTGGATGTGCTAAATTTGGGAAGGTACGTATTATATATTTTAAATCATGTATTCTGAAGAATTCTTTCTTTTCATTCACTTGACAACTGCTCCATTTTCGTTTGTAATCGTCGTCGATGATTGTTATTTGAGTCTGCAATTCTCTCAAAGCCACTGACAACACAAAGTCTGAAATATAGGATTCTTTTCATTTTACATAACCTAGTAGACATGAAGTGCATAACGATTTTTTAGCTAAATGATGAAACAATATTTTTAAATATAAATAACTAATAACCATTTGTTGAAAGCCTTCTTCTTACAGGTTCCCGCTTTTCTGAATCACCTACAGCTATCGCTTTTTCACGTATTTTATTCAGACATGTATACAAAACACCATGTGGATTAGTCGTTTTCGTTCTTTTAATGTAAAACGTTTCTTTCAAGTAACCCTCAAATAAATTGGCAGCAGCCACAGCAAGAAATTCCATTATGTATTTTTTTGAAATATTGCAAAACAAATTAAATAAATTATTGACATGTATATATTATATTTATAAAATAGACATTTTGAGAATTCAAATATTACTCATATGAGTTTGTGCGTCTCACTTCATCGTGGATAACAATTTTTGCCACAGCATTTGCCGAAAAAAACGTTTTTTTTGTTTTCAACAACTGGTTATAATTCTCTTTGTTTTTTCCAAAATTGTATGCTTTGATCGAAAATTCTACTTCGTGACTTTTCATCAATAAATGGTAGATATAATTTTCTTCTGGGATGGTCAGTCTACTAGTTCTGATGCCATTTTCGAAAATCAAGCCAAGTGGATGAAAATCAATGTCTTCACATTGAACGATATAGTTGGCCACTGGATTTTCATCAATATATTCTAAGAAAATAAAGAATAAATTTCGTTTTAATTATTATAGAAGTTATTTTTATGTTAAAATAATAACCATTTTTTAATAATTGTTAAAATGATGCAAACCACTAACCATTTCAGTAGAACATGAAGAACTATTATATGGGAAAAATTGTCATGCAATCGTCGCGATAATAAAAAACTGTATCCAAATTACAAAACACATTATTAATAAAGGACGTTTTCAGGTTAGTAAATGAGCTTTTCAAAAATTTGAAAATTTCATAATCACAATCACAAAAATTAGAAAAGTATGATTGTAACCTATCTACAGAAAACGAATTCGCTGCTTGCTGATGCATACAACCATGAAATGTCACTCGCAATTGCAACTAATAGCGAAACTATTAATTCGACGCCAAAATTGCGCCGGTCAGTTGCAAAAAATTCGTCAACGCGTGTTACTCTATAAGCGTATGGCAGCACTGATTTCAAAGCTTTAAACTCAATCCTCAGTAGTTCCAAATTCGTTCGATTGCAGCATCACAAACACTTTGCCATAAATGTTTCAAATTGACACCATTTTTGTATCAAACTTAAGTAAATATCGTTATATTTAAATCGACGCAATTATAGATAGACATTTTGCGCAGAAATAGTTCTCTTGTTCTCTCAGTATAGGCTTGAAAAAATAGATAACGTCTCGAACTTGACAATTCTCATGTTTTGGTTTTGAGTATTTAATTCGAGACACTATTTTCATTGCAACCGAGCAAAAGTTGTTTTGTCCGATTATATAAATCGTGCATATCACTGTATACTGTCAGCGATTGCATCTTTTTGGGTTATTTCTTTTTGTCAAATCTTATTTCCAAGAATATCAATATTGATTTTCACGGGTATTTTGATATTCGCAATTGCGCAAGAAAGAAGATAAACCAAACACTGAATATTTATGCAATTGAAAATGTGAAATTTAATTGTTCTTTAAAGAAAAGCTATACCCTTAACAAAAACATTATTAACTGGTGTAAGAAAGAGTGTAGTTAATTACAGAATTCAAGAGAATAAAGTAAGTTTTCATGATTGCACAGATGGTACTGTTATGAAACCATCGTCAACATTGGTCTTTCACGTCTAAATCGCAGTCAATATTGACGAATCCGATCAGCACCGTTTCTCCCATACCGAAGTGGAGTCCAATGTTCATGGTTCCGCGCAAGTAGCACAGCACACGCTTCAATTCTTGCTACTGAGCTTTGGACGCACAGCCGTTAAATTGGCCCAACACGCTAGTGGTGTAGGTAATGTTCGGACGCGTGGCAATGGTCAGGCACATCAACAAATTGATGAGTTTTTTGTAAGAGAACACATCTCTGCTCTCGGCTTCCTCTTCTTCATGCTCGACCTCTTCACGTGATATTTTTTTCCGGGCTTCAGTTGTGTCGATTTGAACTGCAGTTGACTATTCCAAAGCCGTCAAGCACATCATAAAAATGTACTTCTTTTAGCTGATTTGGATTCCGGTTTTGTTCTGAGCGAACTCTATCCCTATACAATAAGTCGTTTGTCCCGAAACTTTAATATTTTAACTTAAATCGTGTTGCGGGATATCAGAAGGATATATTTTGGCATTCCTACAGCACCCTCTCTATGGAGTGTACAGTATAAGCCGGAATTTCTATTAACACTGTTCACCGATAAACATTGGGGTTGGAAGTTCGAAATAAAATTTATATTGAAAGCTATTTCTTTTAAACTCATTTTATTCACTCTTACTCTTACGAACCATACAGGGAGTTAAACGAAAACATTAACCAATGTTTTGATTATGCTGAAATACAAAAAGTTCATATACATCAAATGTATTTCAAAAAATTATAGCGAAAAATCCACTTAGACAAGGTCGAAATTTTGCTATTATTTAAACGATTTTATCATTCGTACTTTTCGTCGGAATCGATCAATTTTTCTCTAAATTGAATCTTAAAATCGCGTCCTGTAAGTCAAAGAAATATTTAAGGAAAAATATTTTTACATATTGTAAACAACCTGTCAACAAAAAAAATGTTCAATTAATGTTCTTGCCAGCTTTGAATATTTACAGGGGAAAGAATTGCCCTTATAACCCATTGTCTTTTTTATGGATTATCAAAATTCATCATTTGGCTAACAAAATAAGAAACTAATTTGTAACAAAATTGTAAAGTTATGGTTAATCAAAAATTGTATTGCATTTTCGTGTTATTTCAGTGCTATAAAAATCGTATAATCTTTGACAAACACAAACCAAAATACAGTGGAATAATTGTGGAAATTTGTTAGCGAAGCTTTAGAATGGCTCTAGCATGGTCAACATACGGATATGGCATGGCAGTGGCATTGCAGTGGCATGTCAATAATATAACATAACATTGGCTAACCAATGGCATAGCACTAGTATAACATTAGTAAGGCAGTGGCATGGCTATGGTATAGCGCTGGAGTAGCGTTGTGGCAATAGCAAGGCACTAAATTATTCTTGTCAGAACAGTGGAATAGCATCAGCATGGCCATAAGATGGCAATGACTTGACAATGACAGCACTAGCCGATCGGAGACACGGCAATAGTCCGAATATCAGTGCACTATGCCTTGTAATGCAGATGATTTTTTAAAAGGCCAAATTATCCATTCGCTTCAACATAACGTTTCTCAGAGATGCATTGCTGTACAATTTGAAATCTTGCGTCATGCAGGTTAACATGTTTATATACGGTATCGTGAAATAGGTAATGTTGATCACCGACCAGGTTCTGGCCGTCTGCGAATAACATCACCTTACAAAGAATGTCAAATTGTTTGCACTGCAGTGCGTATCTTAACATCAAGGTCCATACAAATTCGGGTGAGTGTTAATGTTAAACAAATTCTAGATGATACTATTTGAAATGAATTACATATATCTGGACTTCTGTCACGATCTCGTGCATTTGTTTCAATGTTAACGTTACAGCATCGTCAAAATCGTTTCGTTTATGTTAGACAATATTAACATTGACCTTACGGGAGTGGTAACGAGTTTGATTTTCCGACGAATCATGCATCTTCGAGGAACTTGATATAATCAAAGTAACCTGCACGGGATTAGAGCATTAGTTTGGTTGGCATTATTAGTTTGGTTATGGTTTAGGGTTCAGTGTCATATGATTCAAGAACTTGCTTGGTTATTATTGCAGCGTCAGGTTGCAATGCTGACCGATGCACTTCAGAAGTTTTGAAACCTTACATTCTTCCTTTGTGACTGCCTCATGGCAAAATAGTACATTGTGTATCTAGAGTGGAATAGGCTGTTTTTCATACGAGCGTACTTGGCGGCCCGAGCGAAGCGAACGCTGCCAACACGCGAGTTTGAAATCCTTATTCCGCTCATGACACACACAATATTTTTTGTCCAGATTATGCGTAAAACGAGTTATTTCAGGGGTATAGCGAATAAAATTGTGAAGTTTAGCATTAATATAAACAAATAAAAAGTGAAAACCTGCGAAGTGGGAAAAAGGGGTCCAGGGGCGGAGCCCCGGCGGGGGTTCGGGGGCTCCGCCCCCGATATTGAAATAATTACTTTTTAAAAATTAATAAAAATATGTATGACAACCTCGACAAGTAGTAATCATTAGATTTTTTCAGAATAAAATGTTTTAATACAAATTTTCAGTTTTGTATGACAATTCATTTATTTATTGACAAATTTATAGACAATATTAAATAGAAAAATCGTATTTAAATAAAATATATCATATTTTTTGATAAATATCTATAAATAGAACATTGACATTCGTAGATAAAACTTGAACAGAAATAATATTGTTATCATGTATCTAAGACGTAATCTCATTTTCTGAAACGTAATTGTAACTAAATATTTTTTCGCAACATCAAAAAAATGCACTTTGCAGAAAGAAGACTTATATTTCTCGTGGCAACGTATAATTAAAAGTACAATTGTGGTATTTGACAGCTTTGGAAATGTTAGATGTCGCAGTTTTAGTCTGTAGCAAGGTAGGCTCGTTTAATAAAAAGTCTTGTGACAATTCATCGGACAAAACTAAAGGGCGAGTGGCAGGGTTGTCGGATGAAATAATGCCCTGATTTTCAAAAGTGAAATTCGGAGTGGAAGCCGAAGTGAGAGCTGAAGTGGAAGCCGAAGATGAAGCCGACGATGAAGTTATTGAGGAGGAAATTATGTTTCCAACTTGGAGCCTACGTCTTTTAGTGTCGTCAATGTAAGACTCAGCGACAGTACTAAATTTCCAGCCGCCATGGAGTTTGATCGTTAAGAAATCGGCTCCCGCCTCTGCCAACATCGTCGCAGATGTCCGTCGAAAGGAATGTCCCGTGTATACATTAGCATTGTCAAGTTTCAAATATTCAGCATGTTTTTTTTTGGCATCCCGCCAAAAGTGTTTAACCCAATTACTTGGTTTGTACATCGATCATTTCGATAATGTAAAAACTAATTTGTAGCAGTAGCATTTAGTGGACGCAACTTTTGATACCAACTGACGAAGTCCACAAAGTCTCTCTCGATGACGAACGTGCTTGGCATCTTGTTCTTTTTATTTTAACAAAAATAATACTTCCTTCTTCTGTGACGTCTTCTTTTTTTATTTCATACAGTTCGACGAGCACCAGACACGCCGAAAATGAGGGCTACCTGTAGATAATAGAAAATTATAAGATTTTGTATACTACAAATATTGTTATAAATATATTATTATTATTTATTTTCCCGTTTTTGCTTTTCTACTGCATCAGTATTTGTTTGATATTTTTATTGTATTATTTTTTCAAATACATTTTATCTGTTAATAGTTAATTTTTGCAATTCATTTATTTGTTATTCATTTTTAATTAATTCAAGCAGACGTTATATTTACCTTCATCGCTAAATAATTGAAATTTGGTACCTCTTTTATGAATAATTTCACGTGAGCCGGTTCCAATACCTTAGTTTTTTTGGGCTTATAGTCCACAGTATTGTTGTGCAAAAACTGCATCAAATTGAAATATTTTTTATTCATATTAATGTTCTCAAACGCATTCAGAGTGCATTTCAGCATCGAGTGAATAGACCACAAAGTCGTCGGTGCAAATTTTGTACTTAGCCCCTCAAAGTAAGCAAGCATAACCTTTTCTGTTGTAGTAGCTTCATATTTCGAAAACGAAGTTTCTAGTATAACTTTCGCCATAGCCCTTCGGGTTGCAGCCAGAATGTGAGGCGGCAAATTATCATTCATTGTGACGAGATGCAAAAATGTTTGTTTTGACGAGACGCTCCAAAACTGACTTACGGTTAGACGGTTAATGACTTGAACATAGCAGCACAGTCATTACTGAAGGCTGTATGCTTTGCATGAAAAGTTTCTAGATTTTTATAAAAATGCTATCATCGTAACTTAAAATTTTTAATTGAGACAAACAAGTGGATGAAAATTGGTATTTTTCTCACACTTAACATGAAAAATAAAACTATGCGAAAAACAATCTATCCCGCATGGCAAACATGTGTGCAATAACGAGTTTTTCGCATAACTTGGACAAAAATTTTATTTTCACGCACGACAATGTACTCCCTTATACAGCTGCTACCACCCGACAGTTTATAGAAGAACACAACATAACCGTTCTTTTTTATCCACCCGTGAGTGCAAATCAGAATTCAATCAAACGTGTTTGGGATTTGATGGGTTAAAAATGGCATGATTTGGATCAATGATCCGTAAAATTACTGGAATTATCGCAAACATTGTTATGAATTGAGAACGAGATTCCACAAAACAATATTCAATCTTGCAAGCAGATCGATTGCAAAGGGTAACACGCCAACATGGGGATAACACACATTTCTGATTCAAAACTATCCGGCCTTTTCCAAGGTTAATGATGTGTAAAGTCCGACCAACAGATTTCACGCAGTACGCATTGGGTAACGTCAATTTTTGTGGCTTTTTATTGAAGATTCAAGTATTTCTATGGTCATGCTGTTACCATGCCATCGTCCCGCCATGGCCATTCGAAGGCCTTGCCAATGCTATACCAGTGCCATGCCATTGCTGAGCCATTGGTGTGCCAATATTATGCTACGTCATTGGCATGACATTGCTATGTCACTGTTATGTCATATCCGTATGTTGATTATTCTGATATATTTTAATTCCTGTTTGTCAAAAAATGACAAACTATATAGACTATCGCTATTCTGAGAAAGAAAGGGGAAAAAATTGTGGCGAACAGGCGAGTACGGGTCGAGTATCCAAGCTCGGCCCCGACTCAATAATTCAACGAAAGAACCTAGTGAATGAAACGGCATCGAGCATCGCCATGATGTCGCTGTCTTGCCTCTCATGATCGCCGTGCTCCTGCTCGCAATGCCTGAAGCCGTCATCTGGCTCTCCTGGCACCGCGCTCTGCTTCTCGTAGCCTCTAAACTATCACTCACGGCACTACAAGCTGGAGATCCTGGCGAGGAAATCTCAAGTCCGACTCGTCCGCTCGTCGCACATTTGTCGGGACAGGCACTACCGAAAATTGAAGTTCGGGAGCCTCGTGTTCGCGAGACCTCACGCATTCGCGCATGCCCGGTGAATCGCAGTCAATACCGCAGCGCCACTCTTCAGGCGCGAAAATTGCGAACCTCGTAATCAACCAGAGGATCACTTGCAGTGACAGTACCGCTTGCCACAGCGCATACCCCGCCCCTAAAAATGATCTAACGGAGGGGTAACATGAAGACTAACACGTGAAATTGAGATTTTTTCCTCACTCTTTTTATCGATTAGATAGCAATCATGTCGAGTAATGCCATTTGGAACATCGCTATTCAGTTATTAGCCGAAATATTATATACAGCAATGAGAAATGCTTTTTAATATGTACTGGAAAACTCCAAACAAAAACCCATTCACTTTTAGTTAAACAGAGTCAGTAATATTTATGATAGCCAAATATCGATTTGTCTATTTCTACAAAATAGAATAGTCAGAACCACGAATCTGTCGTGATGTGTTTTCCGCCTACAGCATAAAAATCTGTATATTTGTAAGTATGTTTATTTATTATCAAAAATTATGATATAATTTATACAATCAAACAATTATTTCCTTTTACCTCGTGGCATGTCACTTAAAGTTTCACTACCACCTTAACCGTGACAAACAACTCATCTTTGATCACCTCATGGCGTGGATTTGGTGATGCGACAAACAAACTCATGGCAATACACATATCTTTTGATATTTATTTTATTCGAAGAACGTACTACTTTTCACTGACCAATAAAAATTGCACTTCTTTCTTTCTCCTTCACGGTATGCTAATAACGGAAAGAAATAGATTCCGGATTCATATCTATCTTCGTATATTTAATATTGGACATGATACAAATTTATTGAATACCCTGTTTGTTATCGAAAGATTAACAGGGGGGGTTAGGTTTTAGAATAAAACAATAAAGTCAACAAGCAATGTTAGAGATGAATCTAATAATTAGCTAATTTTCTTGTGGAATCTTGGAGATACCGAGTTTCTCCTATAGACAAATAAGAAGAAGCTTGTCAAAGCTTTTTCCTTTAGACCAAAATGATAGTAACAATAACCTTCGGAAAAGTTACCTCTATGCTATTTAAAAAGTAGGGAGGGTGAAAAGAAATAAAAGTACATATCCACTACAAGCACTGTAAAATTTTTTGACATGATTGAACATAAAATATCGAAGAATATAAGAAAAAAATATTAATCAGGATTACTAATCGCAGATTGTAAAGAAATTTTAGAATATTCTAATATTGAAAATTTATATTCTGCTAAGGAATAGAAATATATCTTTATAAACAGTATATTTAATCAATACATTTACAATATATTTTATTGAACAGAATAGTTATTCCTATGGTCCCATTTGATAAAATTATTTTTTTTTTTTTTTTTTTTTTTTTGGTTGGGGAAAATGCGTTATGCACACTGACTATTAGGCGCGTCCTTTCGTTTAGTGATATGGGACTCGCATCCATTTAAAACCACCAACCTCGCGTCTTGGTTTTATTCTACCTCGGAATCGTTTCCACATTATTTCAAGGTAGAGCCGTTTCTTGTACCTTCTCGGGTAAGTCGTCAATTATTAAGAATGCAACTAAATATACGGCAATGTCACGACTAGATTCGCGAGAGTCCATATCTCTTTTCTTTTCGCGTAATAAATTGTCGACGTACGCAGACACCTTATTCCACGACAATTCATCCTGCATCATCCGCTGCACGATGTTATCCGGCATGAGTTCCCCCAGATGTGCTTCCACGTTTCTTCTCAGCTGTACCCGGTGTTCGCAGTCAAAAAAGGTGTGGAAAAAATCATCTGCTTTCTCGCAGCAAATGCATTTCGGGCTGTTTACTTCGGCCATTCTGAACAGGTACTGGCAAAAGTAGTCGTGCCCCGTCGAAAATTAGATCAAATGGTAGTTGACCTCGCCGTGATTCCGCTTGACCCATGGATCCAGAAGAGGGATCAGCTTTTTGGCCCATTTGCCGCGTAGCTCTCCCATCCAGCGTTGCTGCCATCTCTCCATTCTGTGGATACGAGCTTCGCACTTCGCTTATTCTATTCTCAGATATGCTTTGGTCTGCTATACTTCTTGTCGCTCCAAGGTGAGAAAGTCAATTGCTGCGGCCGATGCTGCTACGAGCGCCGCAGGCTCGGATACTGTGTGGTACGCTTCTCTTCCTGTAAAACTCTTTTTCTAGTGCTTGTGCCCAGATCTCTGCTCCGTAAAGCAGGACTGAATGAACTGTTGCCATCAGAAGACGGCATTTGCTCGAGATAGACGCTAGAACGTTAGCTATCAATCTGCTAAGCGCAGGAATGGCTTTGGTAGAGGCCTTGTCTGTCACTCGCTGCATATGTAGCCAGAACGTGAGTTTATTATCTAGCGTCACACCCAGATATTTCAGGCTGGGTATTGATGTGACCGTCATTGCTCCGACTTGTATAGGCACATTTGTGTCGATTCTTTTCCTGGTGAATAAAAGGATCTCCGTTTTGGCGTCTGTTAGAGACAGGCGATGGTTCTCCATCCAGCAGCGGACGCGGCTCATGACGATTTGAAGCCTAAGGTCGGCTAGCTCTGGAGTACGAGCCACGATAACGGTTGCAACATCGTCGGCGTAGCCAACTAGAGTGCTGTCGGGTGACATCTCCATATATAATAGGTCATCATATGCAATATCCCATAAATCTGGGCCGAGAATAGAGCCTTGTGCGGCTCCTGCGGTCAGTCATTTTATGCCGGGTCCCTCTTCTGTTTCGTATTGGCGTTTACGTTCTTTCAAATAATCTTCCTTTATGCGCATAATATATATCCTGGAACCCTGAATCTCGTTCTAAGCACTTGGACAGCATCGCACCAACTCCTCGACTTGAATACTCCCCGCGTGCCCCCCAGCATACCCACCCCC
>JABFQD010004390.1:0-11865 GCA_022817045.1 Psix sp. ZL-2020 | reverse complement strand
AGGGTTGTTGTGGGGGGTGAGTGGGGGGGGGGGGGGGGGAGGGGCAACAGTATGAAAGAGAGCGCGGTGTGGGGAGGTGGGAGGGGGGAGGCAGGGCGGCGCACAGTGTGGGTGGCATAGGATGGTATGAGGTGGGATAGACAAACAGGGAGACCGGGTGGTGTCGGGGGGTGCGGTAGGTGGGGAGAGCAGTGAAGAAATTTTAGGAAACCCTATAGGTTTTTTTAAATTTTTTTTTTTTTTTTTTTTTTTTTTATATTGTAATAAATTTATATCGTATAAAGAGGGAAAAAAAAGAGAAATATAGAATTGTTTTTTTATTTTTATAAATATATTTTTTTTTCGAGAGAGAAAAATACTTGAAGTGCCAGTGGGATTACTTGTATTTTCTCACATTTTAAATTAACCCCTTTGAAACACTTCACTTTTGAAAATGTGAATAAAGCAATTATCTCAGTTGTGTGTACGAAAATAAGAATTTTAAATGAACAAAGATTCAATTGTTAATAAGATAAAGTCCCCATTTGAAATCAAAATTGCTTGTGTACTAATGTTGTGGATTCGTGTAGTTTTGTTGTTGTGTTCATTTTTTTCATTTCATTTAGCTTCATTATTATTTCCTTGTAAAAATCTAAAGAATTTTTTATATTAATTTTCTGCATTCAAACATTTTTGTTACTATTTTTCATGCAACTCAGATCATTATCATGTTCGTATTTTCAATCATTCGTTGCAGCTGAAGTATTTGTACTATTTTTTGATGCAAAGATATTTGAACTGTTATATGAATGATAAAATTACATGTCACTTATAAATAAATATATCAAATATGGTAAGCGATTGTTTACAGTTCCTTAATACTCTCTTAATACAAATATTTATTTAAGAGTTAAACAATTAAATAAACAAAAAAATAATGAGAGTAGTGAGGTTCAATATTTGGCTGCATCATTCCTTTAACACTCAAAAAGTTTATTAATAATGATTGCAGTCACTCAGAAGATTTATTTATAAGTATTTAATTATGGGTTTCACTTAGAAAAGATAAGTCGTGACTGTAAACATTATTATACATTTGAACAGAGACTTATTTTGTTTACATTATTTTTAGGAGTTCAAAGACGACAACGTCGTGTTTTGGATACAAGCTCTACTTATGTAAGAGGCGAAGAGAATCTTCACGGCTGGAGACCTCGAGGTGATAGTTTGATCTTTGATCATCAGTGGGAACTCGAGAAACTAACAAGACTTGAAGAAGTAGAACGCGTGAGGCATATGCTTTTGTTACGAGAAAAGCTAGGAATCGATAAAATGCCTATTTGCAACAAATCTATTCATGATTTCACAAAGAGTGAAAAGGTGAGATTTTTGTGAAAAATTTATTATTATATTCTAGCATTTATTTGTATGATTAATGGAAATTTATTGATAAAAATAAAACAAATTATTTTTCAGAATTTTGTGGATTTTGATTTGAATATACATTGTATTCAATATATACAACTAATTTTAAATTAATTTTCGTTTCACGTATCAAGTTACCTTTAAGCCAATAGAATTTAATAAAATTGATCAATCCCTAATTAAAAATTGGTAGTAATAAAATATATCAAAATATTATATAATAATTTTAAATTTATAGCATATTACATATGCATCATAATTGCTATTTAACCAACTAGTTTTCGAAGGTAGAAGCAGCAATCAACGCATACTTATTGCAAAATGCATTGTACATCACAGGCAATACACGAATTTTTGAATGAGTGTAAAATTTGTATGTATTGCCTTCAACGTGTAATATACTTTTATCGATTTGATATGATATTTTATTTCCATTAACCAAAGTGGTATATTTTATTATTATATTTAAGAATAAACTTACATCTATCCTCTATATTGTTTTTAAGCTAACTTTCAATCCGATACAGGAGGTTTGCAATATGGTGGCCAAAGCCACGAACGAATCACATGCTAGCCCAGTCAAATTGAAGAAAACTGTCAACAAAGACGTTTACGAACCATGGGAAATGACTGAGCGAGAGAGAGAGCTTGCGACCAAGTACGTGAAGCTCATTCAGGGTAGGATTCCAAGCAAGGAGCCGATTGTCTTGACGGATGTGTCGCCTGGCGAGGACAACCTCACAGACATCTCCGCTTCAATGATATCATCGGTCGTGTCATCCTCTTCTCAAGAGTCAGTATATGCGACACAAACGCAGGTAACATCCTGAAACGTGCCTGAAACGCTAAGTAGCGGTTGTCTGCATTGCGCATAACTAAACAATTCTGCTTCAAAATTACGCTCTCATTCGTTTGATTTATTAGCAATTTTGGTTTCTAATCAGATGTCATCGAGTATATTCGTACAAAATTGTCATTGGCTTTTAGTGCTTTCGTAAACTTAAGGTAAAGATAAATAAAAAAAGATTATAGAATAAAGGATGGGGCTTGAGACAACCGCTAATTTTGCAGAAAAGCGTTCGGGTGTTACAGGAAGGTACCTCGCAGCCGGCAGGTAAAATAGTGAAGAGCAGTTCTAAGTCGTGCATCTTTAGGTTGACTTCGCCAGAGAGAGCTAGACTACTCGAGCTGCAGGAGAGTATATTGGTGGGCGAGTCTGCGTCGACCATTGCTCCGGCTCCTTTAGGCTCCAGTTCTCCTATGAAGGAGAATTTAGTACTTTACGTTCCTGAAGTCGAAGAAATTCGTATCAGCCCTGTTATTGCACGGAAAGGGTATCTTAATGTTTTGGAACACAAAACCAATGGCTGGAAGAAAAGATGGGTGGTTCGTATTTTGCAGCTTATTTGAAATAAAAATAATTAGGAATGTAATTTTCTTTCTCCATGGCTCTTGACAGAATCGTGTCATACTTTTAGTTTTAAAATCTTAACTTCATCATAAAATTTTTTTAAAATTTTTTATGTTATATGAATTTTAGCTTGATAAAAAATATTTGGGTTTATAATAAATATATGTATATTTATCAATTGATAAAATGTTGTTTTATCAATATTATGTTCATTTTTATAATAAATTAAATATATTTGATTTGATATTAAGTGATAATTAAATAAGACAGAAAACAAAATATTCGAAGATTTTTCTAAGTATTAATTTATTTTCTTTTACAGGCTGTTCGTAGACCATATGTTTTTATTTTCCGAGAGGAAAAAGACCCCGTTGAGCGGGCATTAATTAATCTTGCTACGGCACAAGTGGAATATTCAGAAGATCAGTTAAACGTGAAAATCCCTAAAACATTCAGGTATTTCTGTTATTTAAATATTTGAATACATATTTTTTGTGCAAATATAAATTGTGAATACTAATTTATTTTTATTATTGCAGCGTGGTCACAAAACATCGAGGATATCTTTTACAGACACTAGGTGATAAGGAAGTGTATGACTGGTTGTATGCTATTAATCCTCTTTTGGCAGGTCAAATGAAGTGAGTTAATTTATTTGAATAATACAAAGTAATTTACTTTTAATTATTTATTCAATAAATAATTCATTCAATTTAAAATTGTCGATTCACAGATCGAAATTGGCTCGACGTGGACCAGCAGTTAATGCGTCTGCGCCAATTACGCTAGCTCCGCCACCAGAAATACCGACCCAAACTAAGTGAGTAACGGACTCGTTGGTCGATATGATGAGCGTCGTCGCGCAAGTTTCAAAGAAGATGCTCCAACAGTCCAACTCGGTATTCGAATCGCAGGACTTTTGCAGCTTTCGTTTTCCGGTGATATTTGACTAATAAGAAGGCCTGTGCCCGCGACGAGCTACGAGCATCATCTGAATCGGGCCCAATCCGTTGATTCTACTCACAGATGTCACGCATTCTCGACTTCTTCGGCTCATTTCGTTTCATTGCGTCATACGACCTGCTCGCTGCGCGTTTCCTACGGAAACGACTTGCAGCCGAGATGCGGTCCTGTAGATTCACACAATTTTTTAAATAGCACACATGAAACTCGCACGTCTGACACCGGTCCAGCGAGCGTGTACATTCATAGCTAATTGACTCATAACCGCATTCTAGTCAAGTGTTACGCCGTTAACACTGCGAAATTATTATGATTATTACCATTATTATTATTAATATTTTTATTATTATTACATAAAGTGTAAACAGAACAAAAATAAGCAAAGATAACAAAATGAAAAAATGACAAAAAAATACCAGTGAAAACATATGTCTAGTTGTAGCGCAGTCGCTGTAATGTTGAGCTAATTCACAAATTTTGAATGTTACCGTCAAAACTATTGACTTGACTTACGACGTGCGCTAGTCATCCTGAGACGAGTCGTATGTGATCTTGGCGAAGGCGTTTCTGTGCGTGAATCGCTTCTTCGATTTGAAACATTAATTTCAAGTAATCGAAGACGACACAGACTTCTTCCTCCTCCAAGTTTCACCGATTGTATATACGGGCACAGAGTGCAATAGACGCGCCGAAACGATGAAGAGCCAACTCATGCCTCGATGCACTGTTTCCACGCGATTACTTTTTGTCTGTTATTGAAATTTTTACGGCTTTTTCAATGATCGAGTTTGTTATGAGTATTGGATGAAAAGACTTGTTCTTTTTCGTCTTAGAATGTATTTGGTTGATCTTAAAAAGACGGATTTTACATCGACGTGTATTCTAGTCATAATTATACGATTAAGGAGTCTCGTTTGATTGTTTCGTTCAGAAATCATCGCAGCAAAGACACATAAATGGGACACACTGAGATGAGCGGAGGATGGGATTTGATTTCAGATGCGTAGTGCACCAATCGATGTTACGAATTTCTACATCTCATTTGCGCTGAACTTGAATACTGTATTCTGACGTTTTCTATTTAATGTACTGTGTGTCTCAGATAAAAGTCACCTTGTTGAAATTTGACAGTATTATATAAACATTCGTCGCAATTCCTATTAATGGATTCGAACAAGTGCATTTATTTCTTGTACTAATGCTAACGGTAAGTTAATCAACTATTATACAAGGTCAACGAATGAACAAGGCAGCTCGTTGTACAGTAAAGGCAATCATTGTAACAATTACCTGACAATTTTATGAATGATTCGCAGCTTTTATTAATTTATCTGACACGGTGGTGGTGAACTTCGTTTATCTTGTATATAACGAACCAAACGCAAGGTGATAATCGTAAATTTCGAACTCGTTGTGTTTTTTATCTAGTCATATTATTGAATCCTCTGGTTTATAATTTTAAGGCGCGGGAGATTCGATGAGCCAATGGCGCAAGTTAATTCATTGTTTTTATTCAAGTTTTGCTTGCTGACTGTTATAGCGTTTAATAGTTTTATTTTGTTATCGATAAGAAATAATCATTTGATATTTGGCGATAAAAAATGGTAATATAAAGATTATGCTAAGCGCAAAGCGATGATGGAATGAGATATATATTATACATAAATGAATATGGGGTGGGGGAGGGGAGGAGAACAAAGTACCAAGTGGAAGAAAGTTGGATACCGCAGAGATTAAATATGGTCACTTATAAATAAAATAGTTATTGAATAAATGAATATATATATATATATATTATATATGAATCAATTTAATGATAACGTGGTTATTTGGTTTGTGAAGCGATGGAATTATCAAAAAATAGATGCATTGTATGAACAGATTCTGTATTAAATATGTAAGTTTGTGTATTTATTTGTAAGTTGGTAACAAGTTAAGAAACACGCGAATGTATCGTTCCCTTTGATTTCTTAAACGAGATATGCATTCATGCTGTAATGCGTATTTATTATAATGATTACTTACACTAGATTTCTTGTAAGTGACATGTAATAAATCGACGAATAAAAGCTTTCACGCTTGACATTTATGACGTTCTCTTTATTTATCCATCCAATTACTGGTTTAAAAAAATAATTTGTTAAATTTCTTTGAATTGATTGATTTTTTTAATATTATATATAGTAATATCACTTTAATAAAAAGATTTATTATTGAAATTTTTTAATTTTAGATTTTAATCAATAAAACTACAAAAGATATTTTTTATTCATTACAAAATATAGATGGAATAGGTATTTCTAAAGATTCATCTTCTGTGATGCTTGGACGTTTGAAAAACAAATCCTGGATCAGTTTCCCATCGGTAGACATCTCTTCCAAGTCGTCTTTTGTTTTTGGAGAATTTGAACAGCTCTTAGTTCTGTTATTTTTCTGTCTCTCTGACACTTCATCTCTGGGAAAATAATTTTAATTTAGCAGCAGAACGAAACGAATGAAATTGAACTTTGAAAGTTCAAGAGACTTAAATGATGCATTTTTTCAACAGAAACATTTTTATGAGAAACTTTGAAAACTTTATCACTGTATTAAACTTTTCTAAAGAGTTACATATTCGAAGAAATTATTACATTAAAATAGTTTTTCTAAACTTGGAGTTTCAAAACATTTTTCAGAACTTATTCATATATTAATTATTGCTTATCAAAAATATTCATTTAAAAACAGGCGTCATTTGTCTTTCCGATTTTCTAATTATGATAGTTTAAGAAATGTACAATCATATTTTTGAAAAATATTTGTGTTTTATAATTATAAAAAAGTATAAAAATTAAAAATATTCATATTAACTTAATAAGCTGTTCCAATTCTTGAGTTTGACATGCGGTTTCTTCGGTCTTAACATTCAATTTCTGCATGTATTCTTTAAGTAGCATTAATCGTTCCATTTCTGCGCTTTCTCTCACTCTCTCCACTTTTGCCTTTGCGTCGAGCAGATTAGTGTTCGTTTCTATCAGCGCTTTTTCCAATTGAAGCTTCTCTTGAACGAGATTTTTTGAAGTTATTGTTAACTGAGAAAACTGATTTTCTTGAGCTTTAATTTGTTGTGATATAAGGTCGAGTGATTGTGATATTTGCAGCCTCAGTTTATTCAGCTCCGTTATCGCGTGGACAAGCTGCAACCAGTTTTTACGCTTAATTATGCATTTAACTTGTTGCTATGCTGGGAACTTGTATTCAAAGGTTTATTCACTCTAGAATTTACGTCGTGCCATTTTATGTTTTAAAAAATATTTCAATCGAATAAAAGTGAAGTGATAATCGAAATTGTATCAACTTTCGTCTTGAGAATCGTTTGTTCACGTTGAAACGTATCTGATATTTAACTTAACATTGACTGAAATTTTATTTACCAAAATTATATCAAAGATTCAAAATACATTCACATTGTACTTTCATTTAATAGAAAAATTGCTTTATAAAATAACTTTGAGTTTGAAAAAGATTTAAACGAAGTTTCTTAAGAAGATTTATGAAATATATAATAAAATCTTTACATAATCCATTTTTTTCGAGAAAAATGTCGGAAATCTTATAAATATGATACCTAAAGTATTCAATAAAATATTCTTATTTTGTATTTATGTGACATTAAAATTATTGTATAAAATGTTACATATTTACTTTAAAAATAGCTACAGTGTCATATCCAATTTTGTTTATATTTTCAGTAGAATAGACCTACGTCATACCGGACATCGGAAAAGTACAAATTGCTTAAAGTGATAGTGTTGTTTAATGATAATAATATGTAGACATATAATATATTTTGTAATGAATAACAAAACGACTCTTATAGCTTTATATATTAGAATATAAAAGTAAACAATTTTTAATAATACATATTTTTATTCAAGTGATATTATTATATACAATATTGAAAAAATTAGTTAATTTAAATAAATTTAGCAAATAGTTTTTTTCATAATATTTTCATTTGAAACATTTTTTTGCAAATCTATTTTTAAAAATAAAGTTTAAAAATACTTCAAAACGAGCAATTATATTTGTATTGTATAGTATTGTTTTTATAAAATATTTAATTTTTCTTTATAATATTTCACTTTATAAAAGATATATATTAGTATCACATCAGTACCATATAATATATACTAGGTATGACAATACAATTTGTAGTGAAAAAAAATTAATTAAAAATAGTGTAAGTTTAGAAGTAATTACAATGAAAACATTTTAATGTTAGTTATTACATCGACTTTGATTTAAAGTTGAAGTAATTTTTCCTGTTTTTACAAAACTTTTTAATAATAAGAACTGATCTATTGATACACACGGAGCGTTATGAGTATATAAATGGAAAGTGCTTTTTTCACGCACGGCTAATCAAAATTAATTAATATTTTTCTTACTTTTTCTTGTAACTCGGTTTTTTCTTTTTTACTTTCGGCTTGAAGTTCTTGATATCGAATTTCCAAAGCTTTTTTCTCTTCTTCTAGAACAATAATCTTTTCTTCAATTTGATATCTAGCCTTAGTTGATCTATAATTTATATTAGAATGAAAATGTGAATTTTAATTAAAACATTATCTCTTCTGGAAAATTAGGAGGCATAATATACAACTCTGTGAATCGCTCGATTAATTCGCTAATGCGTTTTTTATCTACTGGGCAGAGATCTTCGATATGCGATTGTTCAGATTGTTCAGCGTCTCCACGGCATTTGGCACAGGTAGAAATCAAAGTTGAAAATTCTTCCGATCCTATTTATATTAGCAACACAAATAATAGATATGTATTTGAATGTTAATGCAAAAATCGTGCATTAGTATTTCGATAATAAAATATTAAAATTTATTTCATAATAAATAGAGAGGCTGAAAGTTAATTAAATGCACAATTCCGAAACTTAATTAAAAGACGCCGTCATGAAAAATAAAATTAAGTGACTTCATTAAAGTTACATCTGAGGACAATTAAAATGATGTACTCACCATTACCGCCATCCTTAGTCACTTTCTCTTCTTTGCTAAGTTTTACCGAAGTTTGATGCAGTTGGGCCAATCTATACATATATACAAGTGAGGCTTAGTTAACATAAGTAAATATCTTCGTATATAGAAAAAACATTGGATTCTTCGATCGGATATACGACCCTATAAGTCTGTTTTTCACGTTCACCTTTTTGCTCTTGTTACATAAGAATCCGAAAGACTATTCCCAATAGGGTTTGCCATTCTTACGATCGAATATCAAGTACATTAAATCTTCTGCTCTTCGAAATCAAGGCATCTTATCAAGTATTTTCTAACCTAGCGGTACTAAAATATATGTAATAACATGAACAGACTTTCGATTGTCTTTTCTAGATTTTCACATTTTTTTGCGAAAACGTAGACATTGGAACATTTTAAAATATTTTCTGACGAGGTATGAGATCTCATTACTTATAATAATTGAGCAATTTCCTACAATGATAAATGTGTTACAACTATTTGATAATGTACGTACGATGTTACCGTACTTGAGCCAAGCTTTAATGTTGGTTAATTAATGTTAATTAAACTAACGATTTCAATATTACGATGGATATTATTCAGTTACCTTAAAACTAATTAAGTATAAACTATGATTGATTATGTATCAACAAGACACTCAAGTATATATACTTGATTTTCATTCAAATAGTAGTCATTACAGATATATTACTAAAAACACAATTTTACTAACATGAAATTCATGTGAAATATTATAAAAATTTTTACAATTATAAGAAATTTGAACAAATTATAATTATGACAATAATTTAATAACATTTGAAACTTTATATATATATATATCAAAAATAGATGTATTTAAATATAATATTCTATCATTCATATTATTTTTATTCATATTAAATTTATAGGTATAAATAATTTTTTTATAAATTCAAATATAATTGATTAACATTTTTATCACTTTTTGTATTTAAAAATATGTTTTAACATTATTATTGTAATAGGAAACTCAGTAAAATCTTGCACCCTTTGGTTGCCACTTAAGAACCATTTTCTAGTAATTTGCCTATTATTGTGCTAGTAGTTTAAGTAAATTCTTTATTGAGTCTCATTATTGTTTAGTCTACTTAAAAAAATGGAAAATTACTTGTAAGTAGATTTTATAATAGAGGTTGAAAATTATAAAAACGATGAGCGAAGAAATTAAGTTTGTACTTAATGAAAATTCATTATACAAATGATCAATGAGATAATTTGTATCCAATTTATATTCAATAAACAACTGAACTGATATGCTATCTCAGCTTGAACTTCATAATGAATTTCGAATATACAAAATTAATTTTTGTTTGATATTTTAATCATGAAAACGATATTTTTATTTTAAAATTTATTTCAATATTATTTTTACAGGCGTGTTATACATCGGAGCATTTATAGAGAACAAAGTACAAGGTAACATACATTTTTAAATACAAAAATTAGAATTCGTTTTTATATAACATATAACCTATTACAATTACAACGCCGCAAACATATTTGTAATAATGTTATATACACATCACATAAAAAGGTATTTCATTTTTTTACATACAATTTTTACAGAATTGGAAAAAGTATAAATATCGACCAATCGATGTTTTTCTACACATAACAAAAATTTTATTCTATTCACACACTGAAAATTACACTTCTACATCATACATTATTCTTAATAATAATTACATCACTATTTTACACATCTTGATAAAATACATGATACAACAAATAATGAAATTATGAAATATTATTTACAATGATTAAAATTACAATAAGAAAAATAAAATTTCATAAAATTAAAATTATATGAAGAAACATTTTTTATGAAATTTGAAACAAAAAGTCAGTTTTTATATCACACGTGTTTGAAAAACACTTTTAGCTTTATAAAAGTAGGAGTTCAATATTTTACTCTCAATAAAGATAAACGTTTTTTCGCTAGCCATAAAACTATTTTTTTACAAAGTAGCTATCTATATTTAATATAAATATACTATGCAACAAGGGAGTAAAACGGAAAATTATTTCATAAGGTAGAGTGCTATTGTTCCCAGGAGAGAGAATTGTTTTGTGCTTCGTTGTTCCATGCAATATTTTTCGTCATAAGTTTTGATTTTGTATGTCACGTTAAAAATCGTATTCGTTTTACAAATCATTTTTTGTCTATTGCACATTATGCATATTATATTATGTATAGTAAGTTAATCCTGTTTTTTATAACAATTTCTGTAGAGATATCAATCTTTGTAATAAGTGTAAAAATAATTTGATGATTAAAGTATCATAGAGTTTTCTCAACTTTCTTACTTTTTTCATGTTTATTGATTCTGCTTTTAAGAAAAGGTAAGGACGGAAGATACAAACATTTTTTCATACATACGTCCAATTGTATTTATGCAGTTTGAAATATATTACAATGTATTTTGCTTCACTTGTCGTTTAATTATTCTAAAAGTA
The DNA here is from genome assembly GCA_022817045.1 of Psix sp. ZL-2020. Lineage (NCBI taxonomy): Eukaryota > Metazoa > Arthropoda > Insecta > Hymenoptera > Scelionidae > Psix > Psix sp. ZL-2020. Next base: position 573 of record JABFQD010004390.1, on the reverse strand, counting down.
CAACTATATTAATAATTTTAATGGAAAAGCAGTGAGATAAATCAAAAATTCGAAATTATTATTCTCAAGACATTTAAACTTTAATTTGTTCCATAAAGCATATTGATTTTATAATGTTCCTGATTTTCGCTTTTTATATTTCAAAGTAACAAGTTAGTATCTAAAGTTATCGGATTAATGGTCTCATTGACGACGCTATGTTAAATTTGCACGTTCATATTTTAAGGTGATCCTTTAAAACCCTTATTACTATAAAACTTTTGCTAATTTTGTAGCAAAATAGTTTCAAATTATAATGTCGCATTATAAAATTTGTTACATCTTAGCTTTACTGTAATTTATACTTAAGTTTAATCATTTAAATAATTTCTTGTCGTTTTCCGTTAGAAGCTTGGCAGGTTTTATTCATTAAGACTTTTTATTCCTTCAGATTATATTTTTGGGTTAAAATACTATTCTTGGAAACAAAATTTGTCAAACTCCAACTGAGCAGAGATAAAATTATTATATTATGCCACAAGGGTGGAACGAGATTTCACTGCATTCAAGTCTAGAATCACGAGCCACGCCCAG
>JABFQD010004389.1:0-11865 GCA_022817045.1 Psix sp. ZL-2020 | reverse complement strand
CATACATTTATGTATATATGTATATATAATATATATGACATATATTATGACTGAACCACGGACACATTTAATGTATTATCACTGTACCAGAGTACTGTTGAGTTTCGTGAGTTTATCATTTTTTCTTCTTTTTTTTGTCTTCTTTTTATTAATCTTTTATTCATTTATTTAGTTTTACTTCTTTAAGTAACTGCGCTGGAATAATGCGCCACACGCCAGTCTTCAGACTTGTCGTTTGAACTGGCATTTTAGAAAAATGCACGGATCGATTCTTATCTATCCTTCATTCTTCGTGATTAACAAAGAGTTGTGGTGTCGACGTTTAGTTAATTTCATTTGTTAGCTTCTTGCTTGCTTTATTACTTCTTTGCTTTTTCTTGTTAAATATAAGATTTCGTTTGGAAGGCAGAATACGAAGAGCAAGAATAGAAGACAGAATGTGTAATCCTGTGCATGTGAAAAAACATCATAGCTCGAAACACTTTCGATAGGAATGTCGAGGGTTCGGTCCAAAAATGTTTCTATTCCTTTCGCCAAGTTTTACTGCAACGTGTTTTTTTGCTTTTATGTTGTTGTATTTTGTTGAAATACAAATTAACAGATTTGTAAAAGACAGACACGAGCAAGATAATAACTCTTCGTAGATATTTTTTTTTTGGATTTTTTTGTAATACACAATTACAATTGTTTCATATTTTCATCATTTTTACACTTTTGCTTGCATAATATTACTTATAAATTAAATTACGATGAGATACTACACAATTTATTAAAACTATTACAAAATGTCGAGAGCGAATTGGTTATAATACGTCTTGTAACTGACTTGCGAAATGAATTCTATTAAATTTGTTTTCAAGGGAACGAATAAAACGGATTGAATCGATAAACTTAAAGATTACTTTTCAATAAATGAGACATTGGTTTATAATCTTTGTGTCATGATATTTTTTTTCATCATTTTTGGTGTTGGACAAATAGTATCAGAGATGAAGGAGAATACAGAGAAATCCACAAAATAATACTATTAAATATGTATATATAGAGCACGATGGGAGTTTATTCTAACTTAATTTAAACAGCTGAATAGCATATATTTTCAAAAGTGGATAACTTGAACTTCGGATAAAATTTGATGTTGCGTGCGACACTTATTATTACCATTTTTATTATATCGATAAAAATTTATTTCTTTCGTAAATTCTCGATAATCTATTTGCGGACAAATACACGAGCGCCTGAGGATCTTGAGACGCTGATGATTAAAAGAGATTCAAGAGAGAAAAAAACTTAAGAGAGAAAAAAAGGGAGGGGGGAAATTAAGAGATGAAAATCAATCAAATCGTATTCAGGATAAGGATAAATAAGACGAGGTGTCGACGCATCAAACTTTCTTCAAAGTTGATCGGTTTACCATGTAAATTTTACTTTTATCATTAGCTTTTCATCTTTAGTTTTATTTTTGTTTAAAGGAGATGACTGTTGTTGTTTTTTCTTCTAAAATTGTCGTAACTATAATATCCGCTTAACGCCCTTCTTTATTTATATTGTTTGCATCAATAATCGATAAATTTGTCGTTTGAATGATTGTAATATATAATAATATTTTTTTGTAATTTTTTCTTTCTCTTTTGACTATTTTCACAGTTAATTTGAATTACGAACGAGTGAAAGAAAGGAGCTGCGGGACGAGTAAAAGGAAACCAGTGATAAATATCAGAAAGAAATGTGGAAATGCAGTTTTTGTCAACAATGTGTTCACGTGCGTACACATATTGTCGGTTGCAAGTAAAAGGAAAGTTAAACTTCCTAATAATTGTACGTATATATGCACACACGAGCAATACACGTCTTAAGAGCTGGTAGTTGATTGGAGGCAAACTTTGAATTAAATAATTAGTTGCCCTTATTACTTATCGTTAAAGACGATTAATACATGTCAAACGGGACATTAACATCTCGCGTTCAAGACCTCTTTACATCATGATAGAAGACTTTGCGTTTTTTGTTTTGTCTTTATTACTTTTTGTATGATTTTAATACGTCAACACCACTCCAAAGTCGCGAGTTTTCTTTCAATTATCTTCCATTCACTTTGAAGTCATCATCGTGACGAATTCTGAAACAGAAACAAAAACAATCATACAATTTGTTTGTCATTTGAAATTCGCAGTTTTGCAATCAGCTGCTTCTAATGCCGCGAACAGACTTTCAGAGCTTTGCCGTCGAAAAGATTCGCGCGCATTGATTCGCTGCAATAAAACAAGGAGAAACATTCGCTAAAGTTTCCAACTTATTTGCAGCGCGAGTGCATCAACTATTTATTTGCTCCGCGCAAGCGACATTTTTCAATGTTATTTCAGCTTGACAAATTATAACAAAACAACTTATCGCGAGACATAGTTCGGCTCGTACTAAGTCAAACACACAACTTCTTGAAAATAAAAAAGAAACTTGCCGATTCATAAAACTTATCACGCGTTTTATTCGCAGGCTCGTACTTGACGTGAACGACACAATGTCATCCTATTGTGACTCGACGGCGAGCGATTATTATTTACTAAAAAACGGAACAATACGAAAGTTGATTGTAAACAAAAAAGCGCGAGTCAAATATTCATCGGCTTTCATATTTCGGGCCGATAAAAAACGGCATTAAGAATGTATTCCAAGATCCCATAAACCTTCGACTTTAATTCCCAACTATCTGGAGCAAACAGGGTGGCGTACACACGCGCGCGCGGAAAGCCTTTTAACTTGCTGAATTTTGCAAGTGTTTAATGGAACTCGTGTATTACTGACGCCAACATCCAAATCCACAAGAAGCGTTCAATGATTATGTTTATCCGAGAACAAACACACAATTCGCAACTTAGTCGTTTCAGCCGAAACTGTTTACACGCTTAATTACGCCGCGCGGCATAAACTCCAATTGAATTTCAAGCCTGTGTCGCCTTCCGTCGTTCTCCCCAACGTCAAAATCGCGATCGCGTTTCAATTATCACGCAATTTTCGCAGCCTTTCTTTGACCAACTTTGTGCGCCATAAGTTTGCTAAGGTTAAGGAAAATCAATGGCAGACTACTATGGACTGCGACCTATATCGTGGCGCGTAAAAAGAATCGAAAAGCCTGAAACGCGAGAGAAAAAAAAGCAGACGCAAAAGGACAGCAGTGCGCATGCGAGGGCTAGTCACTCGCTTGCGATTTTCTTGCGACAGATTGAATCGCGTGCAATTCCCCAATAAATGCCGTTACCTAGGCAACAACGAGTTCGCCTCAAAAGCAACACGATGTCCGTGTATGCGTGTGAGCCGAATGTGTATTTTTGTACTGGTCGTCGATCATTTTCTCGGCCCGCAAAATAATAGCTTTGTTTTCGCGAGCGACAACGCGGTATATACCTGCGCCACGTCTAAAGCCTATCAACCAAATCGACGTCGACGTCGCTAATGCGTTTCATAACACTGCGCCATTTTACCTGCATCAGTGTCTTGCAATCCGGCTGCCTCGCGCAAGCTTTGCTTCAATCATAATTTTTCATCCTCGCACGTTTACGTGCATTTAGCTCTGTACAAATCATAAATTCAATCGTTTTTCCTTCTAACACCTCGACTAATCGATACCTTTTCAGAATTGCTATTTTTTGCCAGCATTCAAACGCTCGATTGCTAAAAACTGCAATGCAAAATGAACCTCGAATTAGCTTTATTCAAATTTAAGCAGCAGGTGAAAAATGAGCCGATCAATTATTCACGCGGAACCGAGATTGCTTTAAAAATGATTAGTCAAGTTTGGTCCAGAGTTGATCAGCATTGGAATATTTATTCGGCGAGGCGAAAGTCGACTCAAGTTGTTGTTGTTGAAGAAGAAGAAAAAGAAGTAAAAGTAGTAGTAGAAGAAGAGGAAGAAGAAGAAGAAGAAGAAGAAGAAGAAGCAGTAGCAGCAGCAGCTTCGAAGGGGATTCTAGACATTAAACTAGGACGGCGAGGGCACTTATGCGCACATGTACGTGTGTTGGTTCAATGGAGAATCGCATTTCGGCCTGGAACGGTTGGCGCGATTCAGGCCGAGCGAGCGTCCGAACCCTTTGGCTTCAGGTCAGAAGGTTCACCACACAGGTGCTTGGTCGGAATCGGACGCACCGATTGCGCGACGCGAGTATCGATTGGTTGGAGAAAGGCCGGCTAGAAAGCGAGAAACCACGTCGATTGTCCAGATCAAATTATTCTATCAGCGACGCGCGTTAAAAACGTAATCAATTATTGATCCTAAGTAGCCAGTAAGTGGGACACATGGAGAATATCTGTTTAAAAGGTTGGCTCTTTTAAGCGACCAATTTTGCAGGCAACCAAATTTACGATCCAATTTCATCCAGTGCTTTTGGAGTACGCACAAGTTGCGTTGCACAATTGTAATTCGATGAATCATTTGTGTAATCTCAACTGCGAGTCGACATTTTTTGTCGCATTTGCATAACGGCTGCTTTTGCAGTCGGCACAAAAGTTGCGTCGGAACAAATAAGCAGAACGGACGAACAAAAAGTGACTCGTCAGTGGGATTGGGTATAAATGACAGCGACGTGTGCGCGCGGGCGTTTATTTAATAATGGAATGCGCGTTAAAATACATGTGTTAATGCGTTTTGGAGGCTATATCGGGTCGACTGTTGGCGATAAAAAAGTGCATGGCCAAAGCTGATTCGGGGTTTCCGTAGCTTTCGATCGCTCTGCTTCCCACGGCCCTGGCGACTGTCGCGTCAGAGTGGGGGAGATAAACTTACCTGCAATTCCTCCCGAGCTCTCTACCCCACTAAACGTCGAGGGCTGATGCGGGGAAAAACGGCGGAAAGCCACGAAAAGACGTCCGAACGTCGCGCTTACCACATCAGACTTTGCCACCAACACACTTGCCTCTCGCGAATACATTTCACTCGGACACTTCAGGGGCTGCTTCGCTCGCTGCCGACCACCCCCGCCCTCCCCTCTGCATAACACGAAAATGCTCGGACGACCTTTCCATTGCACTAAATCGTTTCGATAATTGGTTTAATAACACCTCCTCGATCGAATGCGCCCTTTTTCTAAAAAAAGATTATTTTTCAATTTCATTCGCCGCGCTTTACCTCTGCAGCATTGAATTTCGAATCCGATCGATGCCTGACGGCGAAGCTTGATTGGAACGCGACCAAAACAGGTTGCGACGATTTATTTGTAAACAAAGTGGTGTGTGGAGAAAAATGTCGGTGCTGAAAGTCTGGTCGAGTCATGTGTTTAGGGGACTCGTGATTTTACCTTCGTAATTTACTTGGCCGTCACCATCTATGTCAGCCTCGCGGATCATTTCGTCGACCTCCTCGTCCGTTAACTTTTCTCCAAGGTTCGTCATAACGTGTCTCAGCTCAGCCGCAGAGATGAAGCCGTTGCCGTCTTTGTCAAACACCCTGAACGCTTCCCTGATTTCCTCTTCGCTGTCGGTGTCTTTCATTTTGCGCGCCATCATGGTCAAGAATTCCGGGAAGTCGATGGTTCCATTGCCTTTGATGCGCAAACAAACCAGAAACAACAATTAATTGCTTGCTCTCAACGCAAAACACTATTTGGGTTAACAGCTCGACAGGGACAAACAAAAGTTCAAAAGAAGTGACCGGCAGTCAGCAGAACGAGAATTGCTCGTTTGAATAATTTAACTTTGCTAACAAAACATGTAGCAAGAAAAGGGCGCGTGAATTTGAAATCATATAAACAATTCATCGGCGTGGCTAACGGTCAAGGTTTGCGCGACAACATTGACCCAGTTTAAATTTCGTGGCTACGAATTTGCCCGAACAGCGGCCCCGTCTGGTACGTACCATCGGCGTCGACTTCATTGATCATGTCCTGAAGCTCGGCCTCTGTTGGGTTTTGACCTAGAGAGCGCATTACTGTGCCTAATTCTTTGGTCGTGATTGTGCCATCTCCGTCTTTGTCGAACAAGGAGAAGGCTTCCTTGAACTCCGCGATCTGTTCCTCCGTGAGTTGGTCCGCCTGAAAACACATCCATTCAATCAAATTACGATCGCCCAGTCGACCCGTCAACGCAACGTCGCGCCCGAAATGTTGGGCAGGATCGCATCGACTGTGCCAATTCAACCAACGCACGTCGATCGCTAGTCCTGCTGTTAAATTTGAGTCATTTCAATATTGCGTCAATTTGTTCGATATTTTATTTCTTTTTTAAACGGCTTTTCACAAATCAGAAAAGGGGAGATAACAACTTGCTATGTGTGTGAGACTATGCGTATGTAAATGTGTGACTGTGAGAGTAAAGGGAAGAGAAGGAAAATGAGGAAAAGGCGATGAGGAAAAAAGATGTGTTGTGTGGATTGAGATTTGCTGGGAACAATCTCGTGGTATTGATTTGTCGGGCATTTTGTCGACAGGATAAAATGTGTGAAAATGTCATCCGAAAAGCCATAATTGAATCGATTTTGAAGCGTACGCGGAGCGAAAGCAAGCACGGAGAAGGAAAAAAATCTAGGTTATCGCGTACAGCGTGGCTTCAACGAAATCAATGAATCGCGAAGCGGCAGAGGCTCGTCTTGTGGCCGGAGATGTTGGCAGAATTTGAAGTCGGAGGGCTTCGAAGGGGCGAAAAGTAGCATAACGGCTGGAAAAGGCCACCGGGAGGAAGAAATTTGAAATCGACTTGGCCGTTTGCGTACGTTGCTGGTGGCGCTCGAGCTCCCCGCCCGGCCTCTCGCGCCGGATGGATCGGGCGAGAGCGAGCGAGAGGGAGCGCAACGGCTGAGCGCGCGCCTGACAGAGACGCAGTGAGACCGAGAAAGAGGAAAAACGGGCGGGCGGGCGGGAAGCAGAGTGGCGGCGCGCGCGCGGAAAAGCGGCCGCGGGCGGAAAATTCTCGAAAATGCGTTGACATTAAGCGATGAGGACAAGCGGCTGCCGCAGCGGAAAAAAGCGCGTCTCGCTTTGGTCGCCGCGAGCGCGATCGATAACGGCGGAAATAGCCGCTGAATCGATTTTGCTTGGTTACGTTCGACGTCTTATTATGCGACGGACGAGAAATACGTAGCAATGACGGTGCGCATTTGGTAGTTGGATTTTGCGTCGGTTAAAAATCTTCAACAATTTGCAACAAAACCGGTGACGAAGAGAAAGAGAGAATGAGAGGGGGGGAGAAGAGTGAGTGTGTGAGAGAGAGAGAAAGAAAAGAGAGGAGAACGAGCGAACGAACGGGCGAGAAAGAGCAAGAGAGAGAGAGAGAGAGAGAGAGAGAGAGAGAGAGAGAGAGAGAGAGAGAGACGGGCGGACGAAGGTGATGGGGCGGGGAGAAGGTGTGCAGGGGCGCGGGAGGGGTACGGCAGTTGGTCGGACGGACGGGTGCGTTCGAAAATGCGGTCGGAAGGTCCAATGGTCCTTTGGGTGCACGTGTGGCTCGGCTCGACGAAAGGGATATGTCGTCGGGACTCGCTGGCTGACGTCGTGTGGTTGGCTGAACGCGCGGCGGCTCGCGACTCAAACTCACCATCACTGTTTGCTCGCTGTGGCAGTCGGCGTTTCGTGAGACACTGCACGCTTCACAACTCGGCACTAGTTCGGAAGGTACGTGTGTACGGTAACACGGGCCTGCCTTCCACGGGAACGATACACACTCGAGCACACTCCAAGCAGCAATGGAGGTCCGCGCTCGCTCCTTTGTAAATCTCCAATCAGTACGCCACGCTGGGTTGCGCACTGAGCGCGCGACGCGGCCGACGCGGCCGGTGGGGAGAGGGGGCCGGGACTGCGGATCGGCGCGTTGCGCACTTTTGTCGGCGCTAGCTCGGCGGCGGTGCAAACGCGACGACCGTGGCGCTAGCTTCCGGGCCTGCCTGGGGACGCCCGCCGGCGAGCAGACGCCGCGCAACAACAACCACTTCGAGCTAGCTGCTCCAACAAGTCCTCCTGACTCTTCTTCGTTTGCTATTACCAGCGCAGTTCTGCTGCTGCTTCTGCAGTTGTCTCGCACACCGAACCGACTCGCCCAAACGTCGCTTGATTTTTGCCTCTCGTTTCTTGTTCTCGTATTTCGAGCGCCGCCGCCGCCAATACCGGCGACTTATCGCAATCCAATTGGCACGCCGCGGATGCGCGCCAGTTCGCTCGCGGATCCTCTCTGTTTACGTACGGTGGGCGCGGTCTTGTTTACAGCACGGATCCCGGCGAACTAAACGCAATTGTGATTGGTCGGCGCGCACCTGCAATGCGTCAGCCGGACGTGCGACTGCCGGCTACCGGGTCAAAGCCAGCTTTCCCCGACAGACTACTTTAATGCATTAGACGCGACTTTTCGGCAGCGTTTAACCTACCGCATTATCGTTTTCCACCGACACAACCACCTTCGTTTATTTCCCATCTTGCACATCGCCATTCGACATATTCAAATTTCGCGATACTTGTCTTACTTTCACGCATCCCAACGCGACCTTTTTTTCTCTCCGATCATTCGCATATATTTATTCGCGCGAGGCATCTTCGTCATTCAACAAATATTCCATCTTTTTCGCTTTTTTTCATCCACCACTGGACATTACAGATCGGAGAGGGCAGAGTGATTTTTTTATTGCTACAATTAAATTGCTCTTATCAACTGGATTATATTAATGTCATTGGGAGAATAAAAAGTGCCAGTGAAATGGATAGTTGTCAATCGAATCAAAAAATGAATTCAGTTGCTCTAATAGTTTAACGGTTTTATATTGCTTATATTTTTCTTCTACTTTCATTCGCGTTCTTTCTACTCTTTCTATTTTTTTTCTTTCCTTTCTCCAAAAAACATTTGATTTTTCTTTGCACACGCGTGCCTAAGCTTTGGAAGCAATTAAATTTTTTCTATTTAATTACATCGTCATGATTAATTGTACAGAAATAATTCCTGCAATATTGATTATCGATAAAATTATAAAAGACTTTTGTTATCTTTAGTACAAAGTTTTTTAACTATGTTTATTATTTTTCAGATAACACTCGCTACACAATATGCATTTTATCAAGGCGTTTCATGAAATACGTTATGACGAATTCGTCATGTTTCCTTCGAATTTTTCTCGATTTTGTTTTTCCATTGCAAGCGAATTTGGGTAATTTCATTTTTATTTTATTTCAATCTAACAATCTACATACTTCAAATCAGTCATTTTTATACACGTTTGTAAATCTCTTTTTTATTTGATTATTATTAAACCTGATATTTTTTTATTCTACAATCAATATTCATATTCATATAAATTTCAATTTCAAAATCTATTCCTATCTAATCAACAATTATTTTGATATCAATTTATAGTCGTTTTCAAAAATGAGTTATAAAATAATCTGAGTAAGACTTTGAACAAATGTATTGTTTTATCACAAAGCAAAAAATATCTTGTCACTAACTAATAGATATTAGTTATAGATTTCTCACGTATCTACAAACATATTGAATAATATCAAAATTCCCAATACTTATAATGCTATAGTTAGTTTTTAACAGATGTGTTAGAAAGCTTTGAGCTCCTTATTGACGTTAGAGCTTGCCACACAAGCCAAAAAATCTGATCCAAATCCAATTTCATCTAAACCATTCACGTCTAAGAATGCAAAGAACTCGTATTATCAATCAGGAGGGATGAACTAAACTTTGTTGACATAGGAATAACAACAAAATAGTTTGATCAAAAATTAGTTGACATTTAGTTAATCTGTTTGATATAAAATATTCTAAAAAGGACAATCTTTTATTAAAAATAAGTTTGTCATAGATAAGTCATTTTTGACAAACTTATACCATTTAGATTATTTATAAAAGAATATTTCTTTACACAAACTGATTTAAAGAAATAATTGAATGGAAATTAAATAATAAATATGAAGTACTGAATTATTATATATAAGTTAAAAGTCGTAACTAACTCACAACTAATGTAATATTTCAAAGTAACAAAGTTATAAACTTTTATAATGTTCATACATTATGCAAGTAAAACATGATTATTAATGTTTTTATTTGTGTAATTATTCTCCTCAGATTGTGTTCTTTCAATTGTACTAGCTTTGTAACGTGATTTGTTTAGAAGCATAAAAAGAACAAATATTGCATTATAGAATTTTGAGACAATTAATAACAACACACTAATGATATTAATCAAAATAAATTCATCAATGAAAAATTATTTTATGCGTTCATACAACTTTCTAACATTTGTTTCAATCGAACAGAGTATAATGAACTATTTCTGTTTCATTATTGCACGTTGCATTAATTATTTGTTCATTTGTTTAAAGCAAATTCATTCGCATTTTGTAATTTAATCTTTTTTTGAATTTATTTAACAGGAAAAATTAAACATTAAGATGCTTTGATATTAAGCTAAATCTAGAAAAATATAGGAATTTCTTCTGACGTATTCTAACAGACGCCGACATAAGTGTGTATTAGTTTGACCTAAATTGTATCAGAGGGTTGAGTATGTTAGACACAACGGAACGAGGTCCACCAGGGGCAGCACCACTTTCGCTTATCGTACAGTATAAAAGCTATAGTTTATGCTAATTAAAAATTGTGAATAAACAGAAAAATATGAATTTAAAAAGCACATTTAACTACTAATGATTTTTCAGATTAGTTACATGTTTTCCCACGCTATACTTTTTTTAATTCAAGTATTGTTCGAATAAGTAAATTAATAAATCATAATAACAATTGTTTATTTTCTGTTGCAGAAAAAATGTTTCTTTTTGGAGTTTAACGATGACAAATGGTGGATGCTAAAAGATATAGGTTCTCAAATATATGAAGAAATCTTATAAAGAAAATTGATATTACATAAATATAATCGACTTGGAGGTTTATTTTTATTTCGTTCTGTATTAAACTGAATAGTGAGCAAAGACTATTAAATTCTGTATTACTTAGTAAGCGCTTTTTCAATTACTACAATCTCTATTAAACAATTTGAGTCATGTGAAAAAGAAACTATTTATTTAACGATTCCATTTATGTTTAGCAAACCTTTTTTGATTTTATTTAAATTTTCATTACTACATCGACTTTAAACGTGCTCATGTGAGCAATATAAATATTTTCACCAAACATTTTGACATTATATATAATAACTCGCATACATATAAAATAAGAGAGTTTATTTGTTTCTCACATTTGTATTATTCTTAAAAAGTAACAGTTTTATATAAATTGTTAGAATGACTGGAGTAATATAAAAAGTACTCTACTTGACATGAAGTTTCATACAATTTCTTTCATACGACTCTCAACCTATACTTTTCAGTGTGTGAAAAACGCTTCAATTATATTTGTTCATGTTAGATAAGGACAAATAAAAAGCAGTGTGCTTTGAGGGTTAATGTTAATTGCTCATGCATACTTCATTAACTCGTTTAATAAGACATTAATATATTTGAACAACTGACATTTTGGTGGAAGACATTTTTTCCTAGCTTTCATGGGGCGAACCTAGTCTAATGTAAAGAACATCGATTTTTGTACATCAGTTCATCGAGCGTTTTAATTTCATTGACTCTCCTTAAAATAAATTTTACTTCAATCGGGTAAATATGGTCCGAACAAAATTATTTTGTCAGACTTTGGCAAAAGCATAAATCGTTTTTTAGTCTAATCTTGCAATAAAGTTAATTCAAGCAAACGTTGAAAGATAAAACTCTTCATTGTCCTATAGAAATCAATAGCACAACAGTAACATATTCCATCATTAATATATACCACATGCTAGGATATTAAGAGCTGTAAGATTTTGAATAAAAAGTGATTACGTTCTTTTAGACACGCTTATGGTATAAATTTTGCAATGCCATGGAATGGAAAAATATT
>JABFQD010004388.1:0-11867 GCA_022817045.1 Psix sp. ZL-2020 | reverse complement strand
ATTCATGAAAGAAATTTTAAATAATTTTAAAAAAATATATTTTTGTGCTATATGTATTTTTATATATTTATAAAAAAAATATTTTTGACATAATCAGTTCGGGAACACCAAATGTGTTTAAGTAAAAAAAACTTTAATATTATAAATTCATTTAATCCTTGAATAATTTTTTATTTAAATGATATGCTTAATGTCGAATGTTAACAAAGGAGAGTTCAATAAGTGACTGTGAAGGGCGCAGAAAGGGTTGAGTGATCCTGAAGAGAACAAATTTAGGGATCCTTCGATCCAAGCAATCGGCTTTAATAAGGCTACGGTCTCACGAAGGTGCAAACATGAAGAAAAGGATACCCGGCGCGTCGAACACTGACAGGGGCGTAACGGGAAAACATGCGGACACAATGTTGGTCCAACTACACGACAATTATAATTCATAAGCTTTATAATTAAGTCGGACCCCCTTGTTCTCAAATCTTTCGCATCTTTCGACGCCCCATGGTGTCGTCTGAGCGTTCAATGAATGCGACGCGACAGTGTAGAACGTCTTCCAACTGCGCGAGATAAGCAGAGTTGAACAAAAAAGCGATTAGAGCTGCAAAACAATTTTATTTATCACTGTACAGAATCAAATATAATCTTTCTTGTAAATTTAACAATTGTTGTGTTCTATATATAGAACACAATTCTCATATATTCATAAACAAATACTATGTGACGAATATTTATTTATATATATAAGTAATTTTTTATATTTACTTTAGCACATATAATCAAAATATTATTCCCATTTCCAAATAATAAAGGAACAAAATATAATTATAAGAAAAAATGAAAATTTGTTGCTTAAAAAACTCAAAATTGATTGATGTAGCTGTTACAAAACTTTACTATTGCAGTAGTAAAGACAAAATTTTGTTCGTGCAGCGATTCGTTCTTTCAGCTCTGGAAGCTAATTTGGTGTGCTTAATGACGCGAAAAAGCCTTAAGTCAAAGATTTGCGTAGAGATAAATTGTTACAAGACAAGTTATAATAGTTGCGTGCCCGAACCCTCGAGGGCAAAGGTTACCGTAACAAGTTTTTGCGATACCTCGTGCTGCGACATTGTCGACGCCGTTTCATTGTAAGAATCGCAATCTCCGACGACAATCGATTCCCATCGACAGTATTCATGAGAAACGCGCCGTCGCTCTGCAACGTGTCGTTCACCTTGCGACGACGAGTTTTATTAAGACGTCATTCATTAAGGCGTCCAGGCGTGACGTGAGAGATCGTCAAATCAAAATATTTAAGTCGACGTTACGCAAGATTTCCTCCGACTTTTCCCCGGGAAATAATACGCGTGTTTCCAGGATGTTGCGAATCTTTGTCCCCTACGCTGCCATTCAGACCCATTCAAACACGCCGCCATTCATGTCGGATTTAACGTGGATATAATGGCACGAAGCTGCTAACTCGATTGGCCGGAGAGTAACGAAATTATGTACTGACTGACCGGAAGTCTTTCGGCCTTTTTACCTACTTTTTTTTGCTTCAATACGCTACTTCGGTAGCTCCGCGTACGCCTTATGGGTGCAAGATCCTGAATGGACCTTTTTTCCACCTTCGGTCAAGTGTCGTCGACTGTGAATTCATAAGTGGTTTTATGGCTCTTAAATGAAGTTAGGTGAGGTGTGAAGCTCGTGGATGTAATATTTATTTTTATGAAGCAAAAATCTCCACCTCATTGAACCTTGTCTTTCATAATTGAGTTTATTTCCACTTAATATGCATCCTTTTATTGGGAAAACAAAGTTATCACTTAAGGTGACATTCAAACGATTGTTCATTGGTTGCTTTCAAAAGAAAGATGTATTCAATATTTTGGAAACCAGTAATTAAGTCTTAAATTACATAAAATATTGAAGAGTATTTAGAGAATTTATTTCGTAAACATTCTTGAATATTTAATTTCTTTTTTATAATTATGGATACAATTTTCCTTTACTAGAAATAAATGTAGCAGTTAAATTTTGAATTGCATTAAGATAGTTTATTAGTAAATAACAATATTAGTAATTAATTTTGAATAACTTTCGCATATTTTACTAGAATTTACAAATTTGGTATTAGAAATTTCGTAAAACATTTGAATATTTGCAATGTTTTTAATGATTTTTGAAAAAATGAATTGTAATAATTGTAAAATCAATACTTCAGAAATAATTTATTTTCGAAATCTCTCGCAGAAATTTTCTAGAAGTTTTTAGTTAAGTTGAAATATTCATGATTTTATGAACATAAAAAAAGCAAACAATATTTTAAAAAATTACTTATCTTTAGACAAATTTCATTTGATCTAAATCGTCAAAATATTAACTTAAAAACAACCATGCATACATTCAAGCAATCTTAATATTTTCTATAATACAATAATTTCTACAAATAACTTAAAATTGTATAGTTGAATTGACAATTTAGCATATATAAATTTTGTTTATGCGCTAAATCATTAAATTTATATTTGTGAATAAAATTGGTTCAAGCTTAAATTACAATATAATTCTTTATCATCACCTTATTATAATTACACCAATAAGACAATGCGTTATAACACGTATTTTTACACCCTTCCCTCATTTAAATCGTTTACAGTTAAATGTCAAACAAAATGCTGACAAACTATTTAGACTGTATATATTTGCGAATAGATGCGACCATATGTGTCGTGGGATGGCACCGATGGGGATTATCAACGAGAGATCCGTTATCTTGGTGGCACGCGTTCATATGCGACGATATTTCTCTTCCCGTTTCTGTGCGTCCGTCGCCTTTCTGGCAGAACTGTGATAATAGACATGTCATTCTGTCGGCGCTTTGACAACCGTATAACCCTATAACGTGTCCACCCTGTCTCACGCTGCAACCTGAAATGCCGCATCGCATTCCCCAGGGATTATCGACAATGTTAATCTTTATCGAAATTCAAAGTCTTCTGTCATTTCTTATTTCGATAAAATTATCGCTGTTTAATTTTCCACCTCTTAAGTACGTTGCAAAATGCAATGTAAAAATGATACCAATTTTGTTTAAACCAAATCTAATAAGAAAAATCCCAGTGTCACCGCGTTTATTTGTTCTGATTTTACAAACCATTCATTTTTGTTCATTTAAGATAATATTCCAAACAGTAAATTCTTGAGCGGAAAATGAATTTGCATGATCCAAATGATAAGAGCTAATATGTTGAAATTCGGCTCTGCACACTTAGCAGCGAAATGAAAAGGGGTGTCAACACGGGATTATTTGCACGAGTCAATGAGATCGGAGCTGTCGATCGACACGCGTTGTCAAGTATTTAAGATCATGCGATAAGAGTCACGTGTGCACAGAATCTGCGCGGTCCAAAGTATTATATGCATCGCCCCTCCAAGCTTCAGGATATATTGCTTTTTTCGAGGCTTTGACGAACTTCCTTATCGCGCAACCTTTGTTTGCAATTTACCCGGATAAATGTACATTTTATGAACAACCGATGTCATTTTAATGGACCTTTTATTAGGTCGTTTTCGAGACCTTTTTATCGCTAACCTAGACTTTATGACGAATTGATATAGATAAATAATCAATAAAAATGTTAATGACCTAAAATGAAAGATACGCGAGCTATATCAGCAATAAATATTTAATTTTTTAATAAACAAACAAATAAAAAACTCAAATACTTTGTAATGGATTGAAGATATCAGTTTATAGCGCTGTATAAAGATTTATTTCTTCAATGTTACAGTATGTAAAATTATTTTTAGCAACAAATAATAAAAAAGGAAAAGATATTTCATGTTTATATATAGTGATAAATCTTTAAATTAACAAAGAATAAACTTTTTTATTATACTGGTATTTCATCTTTATAAACATTCAGAAATATTGTCCATTGTACTGAAGTGTTATTTTATTTCAAGACAGTGGATGCTTATTTAAACACATAATTAAGCCTCTTGTATTGAAATCTGGGCAACATTATCTGTTCGGTGCGACAAATGAATTTGTTTCGATGATAAAGTATGCAACGATATTTAAAATGCAAACACGTGCAGTGCCGAAAATGCGATTACATTCGTGAGAACAAGGTCATACATTCTATGAGAAGTGTATTGCTGCAGTAACGCTCGTTATCGCATTATCGGCTTGGATAACGAAAGCCTAACAGGGGAATCTATTCCATAGGGAACTGTTGTATAGGGTATAGTAGTCAGCCAGTTCTATTATTATGTTGCCGCCTATCGCGTTGGCAATCTGTATTCACGGTTAAGTTATTGATAACTCACTTGCCAAAAGTATAAAAATTTAGTATCATTAGTTAATATCGACGGATATGAATCTGGATTGACTTGAATAGTATATATAGAAGGGTTTAAAGTCTATATACTAAGCAAAAATAGCCATAGAGTTCTTACTGATTTAGAAATTAGTAAGTCAAAGACGAAAAAAGTTTTTGTTTCTGAACGAGAATTGTTGTAATAATAAATGGACAAAATATGGAAGTTCATATGTTTAATAAGAATATTTTTCTAAATACATTTTCTTATTAACAAAAAATCAACAATTATGTTGAGTAAACTAAATTTTTTTTCAGGGTTATCCTGTAAAAAGTTCAAGTATAAATTCTTGATCGAAAAGGATAAATATTATTTTAAGAATCTTTTTTATTAAAAACAAAAATTATTTGATCATTTATTGTTTGAAATTGAACAAAGATAATGCAAAATTTTTTTGCAAAATACATTGAAAAACATCTAAAATACTCATTCAGAATTCGCTTTCTTTCAATCCGTTTTCCTGTTCGAAACAAATCAATGCGAAATCGCAAACTTAGATTCTTCGGAATTTTCAAAATTGTCAAGATATATTATAAATAAACAATAAAAAAATCAAATAGTTCTTCTTTTTAAGCCATTTTTTTAAAAATAATTCACCTCAATGTCTTTGTCTCTTTACCATTTTTTTTAGTTTATTTTATTTATCCATAATTTATCCTATTATAATAATCAAATAACCTCAATTATTATAGTGGATTTTTGGTTAGGCAATGCAGCCAGTAAGAACTTTGAATACCAACAAGCTATATCTCAAGAGCATTGAAACTCACATTACCGATTAAGCGCGCAGAGTAAAGTTTGTATTTGAATGCGATTCAAGCATTTAAATATTTGCGTGAATGCGAATCGGCCCGTACACAGCGAGCGTCAACAGTGGTGCAAGAAGAATGACTTGGACGGTGGAATTTGGTACCCAGGATCTGGTGGTCCTGTCGATAAGATTGCCTACTCGAGTAGAAGGAAAATGTGCCAATAAATGAATTTAACAACGACTGCAATAGCGACGAAAGCGAAAAAAAGAGCGAGAAGTCGGGGACTTGGGGCACAATACTGGACCCCCTTGGGGGCCACGTTCCGCGGGATGTTTCCAGCGTCAGGGCCCTGTAATTTGACGTCTTCTCAGGACGGGCGAACAACCTCCCTCCTCTTACCCCACGGCCGCAGCACCTCCCCCCTTATTTTATGTCTACAATGCTGCAAACTACGAAGAAATTCACCCTGCAATCAGGCCAAAAGTCAAACGTTCTCAGGAGGTAACAATGCCGAGGGCGGGTCGCTGCCACAATGAATTCATTACATCGAACTGCATGTGCATTATTTGTTCGTGTGTATTCGCTGCGAGACAAGATGAGGAAATAGGGCTGGATCGAGGAAATGTTTTTGCTTTCAGATTCCGGATCCGGTTCGTCACTCATTTGATCACTCGATTTTGGTTTTGTTTGTGTTCTTGCATGTCAAATTGAATTCAGGCGGACCGTAAGAGAAATGAAGTCATGGTATGGAATAATTGTTATGAATTCAGTGAATTTTTAGGTTATTATGCTTCTTGATTAGGTTCAATTTCATGAATTTACGTGGTTGTTCTTTTTAATAATAAATGCTAAAGGATTCAGTGAATTGTTAATGTTAATTAGAGGTTTTTAAATGTTGTAACTATTAAATTTATTTCATATATATAAGAAAATTGAAGTATACAAAATACACAGGCAAAACGGAAAATCAACTGTCAAAACAAATTATCAAATGAAGATAATTTATTAATTATAATTTCAATTAATTATTTCTTGGTTCTTTTACATATCATATTGGTGAATTCACCAATTCAGTGTGCTAAAGAAGATTAATAAATGTATGAAAGATGCGTGACAGAGTCTACTACAAAATTAAAAAATATATATTCGGATATAGTGAGCGATACTGTAATATTTGATTCAGAGAAATTGTTCATAAAATTTTGAATGAAACAACATCGGTGTAAAAAGTTACTCTATTAATATCTATAACTCTTTGTTAAGAACTTTGGAGATACTGTTAACAAACGAATATTTTTACCTCGAGATCGATAATGAAAAAAACTCGATCATTCCTATTGCTTTGGTTGTATTGCATAAAAAAATTAAGCGGAAAAAACGCTCGCCAATATATGACTAATTTTTTTGCACAAAAAAACGATCAAACAACGAAGCAACTATAACCGTTCGAGCTTTAACTAGACAAATATAATATTCATCTGTATTTCCAGCGGGCGTTTTGTAATGGCGATGATGATATCCGCTCGAATTAACAAATGCCGACCACGCATGATATACACAAAGCAAGAAAAAGGACAAAAAGAGAACAGAGAATCACACGACCGCGTGTGTCTGTGGTGGTGCGTGCATATTATTTTTCCGCATTTTTCGTCCCGCGTTCCAATCCGCTTTTGCGGCTACGCCACAGTCCGTATCACAGTAGATGCATCTAGTAACGCGCTTTATACGTAGTGGCTACGCTTGATTTCGGCATTGCAAAACATTTTCACACTCTCATGATTCCAGCACACGATTGTGCGTCTATTTCCCGCCAACCTTTTTCGCTCATTTCCAAGCTTTGTTTGATTGATCTTTTCTTGCAACGCGCAATTTTTAATTTTTAAACACCAATATGAATTGGATTTTTCCGCCAAGTCATCATGCTGGTTGTTTATAAGAAAGACGTATCTTGTAAGCTCGTTATCTGCGTTAATGATTTTGAAAAAAATTGTACACAAGTTATCACGTTTGTAGTGTCATAACTCGATTGAAGAATGATTTTAATTTTATAAGATGCTACATCAGAAATTAATAGTATCGATTTAGTCATGGAGTGGTTCGCTTACTTTTGCGCAACTGTAATATTCATTCTTTGTTATAAATATTTTTATTATCGTGATAAGTTTCGTTACTGGCAAGATAAATGCATTCCGGTTATGACAAATCCTGTTCCGTTTTTCGGCAATGTTGCATCTCTTTTCTTTTTCCGAGAACATTTATTTGAATTTTTGAAGACGATGTACAAAACTTATCCAGATGCCAGCATGGTGGGATTTTATTATCACCAGGAACCTTGTTTACTTCTTCGTGATCCAGAACTTATTAAAGCTGTTTTAGTGTCAAATTTCGTTAACTTTGCTGATAATGATATCAAGCTAGAAAGTGATCAAGAACCACTGTTGCAAAAAAATCCTTTCTTCACGACTGGGCAACTTTGGAAACTGAACAGAACAAGGTTATCCATCCTCTCCTCGGCAAACAAATTGCACGCCCTGGCCCATACGGTGAAAAATATATTGGATGATTTTATGAAATACACAAGTAAGAAAATAAATGATAACGGTGGATACGTTGAAGTAGACGCTAAAGAATATTTGAGTATTTACACAGCAGAATTAGTCGCTGGTATAGGTTTTGGAATATATGGAAAAAGTTTTGAAGACTCGACGAATGAAGATACATTTTCTGACTTTAGTAAATACAGTTTTGGATCTACTTGGATGAACAGATTAAGGATGGTTCTTCTGGTCCGATTTCCAGAGTTGATAGGCTATTTAAATATGTCCTTCTTTCCCAAAAAATTTGAAACCATCTTAAACAGTTTTGTTAAAATGGAACTGCAAAAAGGGAAAAAGAGTAGCACCAAAAACTCTTTTATTGATATGATAATAAATTTAGAATCCAAAACCATAAATAATCCAGAGCAACTTGAACGGGACGTATCTTCTTATATGGCAGCACTTTATTTGGATTTATATGAAACCACTGCATCAACTTTAGTTTTCATAGCTTATCATCTGTCAGTTAATCCAAGGATTCAGGATAAGCTTAGACAAGAAATCATTTCGGCTTTGGAAGATAACGATTTGGAAGGTGATAACGTTATAAACAAATTAGTTTATATGGAACAAGTGATCTACGAAAGTTTGAGACTTCAACCAACAGTTGGCCATTTTACTAGAAGATGTACTGAAAAAACTGAACTGCATGGTTCAGACGGGTTATTTTGTGTTCTTGAACCCGGAGCTAGAGTCTTCGTTTCCATTGATGGTATTCACAAGGATGAGCAATTTTGGACCGATCCTGAAATTTTCGACCCAGATAGATTTAGCAAAAATGTTCTCACGGAACAACAGAAATCGGTTTTTATGGGTTTCGGTGCAGGGCCGAGAATGTGTCCAGGAAAAAGGCTCGGAATGCTTTCCATGAAAATGGCACTTTGTCGTCTCCTACAGGAATTCTCCATCGAGTTGTCGCCGAAAACTAAACTACCATTTCGATGGGACAGTTTCTTATTTTTGCGCATCGCAAGAGATGGTGTTTGGTTGAAGTTGAAGCCTTTGAATTCGCGTTGACAATAATTTTCGTTGGTTTTTTTCTTTATACTTTGAGGGCATAGTGTTTTCTTCGTCGTCGTTTTTTGCCTTAATTGCGGGACGCTGAAGCACTGCCACGTTTAATGTCGTCGCAAAAGGGTGAATGAAAGTGTTGATGCAGTCATTAAATTATTCCGGGACACAAGTTAAGTGAGGACTTCAGATCGTCGGCTTTTGAAGGCATTTTATCGCGTACAAAAACTTGTAATACGAATACTCGTATGATTTTTATAATATACATATTCGACATAATATACATATTCCATAACAATCGTGAACCTCGAGCGAAGTTTTTGTCGTTCGCTCTATATTGCAGTTTTTTTCTTGTTATGATTTTTTTGTTTGAATTTTAATTAATAAATATGAAAACAAATAAATATCTCTGTTTCAACATTTTTTTATCGCAGCGCTGTTTTTTTTACAATTTGAAACGTTAAAATAAATATGATAGAAACAAATGTGTTGCCTCAAATGCGAAGTGGAAAATGTGAAATGAATATGAAAAAAAGAATTGCCTTAAGGGTAAATTGGCTTTCCATAGTTTTGAATCCATGAAAATAATCATGTTGAAAACGAGTGATACCGGCAGCACACGTCACGCATTTGTAGCAAACAAAACGAAAAGGACGTGACATTTCAATGACTTCAAAACGATTCTTCAGAATGCAACGAATATGATCATGTCGGCAAACAAAGTCAGTCGGTGGAATGAAGGCCCGCGGCAAGACTACTGTTTCTAAACTGTTCAAAGTACTCGTGTGAAGGAAACCCGATACAATATGTTCATAAAAACGAAAATGCACTGGATCAAAAGTCACTTTGTTGATTTCAATCAGTCGTGTTAATTGAATATTTATCGCGCAAATCGAAATGATGTTAACTTTTTTCGTAATTATACAAAACAATAATTCTTGAACCATAAATAAATATTTCGTTGCGAAACATATTGTCGACAATTTTGCATTTGTTTTATAAACAAAACGTATTTTTACGTTAATTGTTCAGTTCAAAAATTCATTTCGTTTTTACAAGTTCATATTGTCATTTACTGAGAATGTTTGATCAAAATATGAATAAAAAGCTAAAATGCTGTTATACTTTTTTTAGCTTTCTTATTTTTACTCGGGTTAATGTGTTGCGATGTGTATTGGCAATTATAAAATTTTATAATTGCAAATGAGTATCCATGTTACGTTTAAGTGAATATAGGCCGCATATGACATACTGAAAATGTTGCACAATTTTTCCATCCGAGTTCATCCTGTATTAAGATCCCTCCACGATTTGCAATCCTCTTAATCAGATCACTAACTTTTCGAAGATACACCCCATTCCAAAGTACATTTCGGTCTTTGATCTCACTAACCCTTGTAAAAAAACTATGCAGTACCTTTTGTACATTATTATAAACACTATATAAAATAATAAACAAACAAATACGATATACATTTCACACGTATACATGATTTTACATCGAACGCAGATTTGAAAATCTGCGAGAGCGTAACCAAGGAAAAAACATTCGTGATATTTGAAGTCAGCAAAAAAAATTTAATTGTGCGAAAAAGCGAGAATTGTTCAACAAATTTAATAGTAGAGTAAACGTGTTTTATTTAACTTTTTCAATTGGATCCGATTAGCTGCGATGAAATGGACGATTAAATATTCACGATCAAATCCGCGTTGCTGCGAAAGTATCTGTTGAACAATTCGAAGACACGATTAAAAGCAAGTCAATGAACTGTCGAGCGTCTTGTTAATAAGAGATGCAAAACATTGCAACTGGTTTGGTGAGGAGAAAGAAGAACAGGAGCAGAGAAAAGAGACAAAAAGTGGGTGAAAAGAGATGCTCGAATGGGGATAAAATGGGAAATAAAGAAACGAGGGAAAAAGAAGTCCAAATATAGAGAAAGAAATTCGTACCATTTGGCTTGTTCGACGGCGGTTAACTCAGCAGGGTTTCCACGGACGCCTCGACGGACACATTGAGGGCGCCCATTCGACTTGATAATCGCTTGCCATTCATACAATTTTCATTGGATCGCGATTGAGCATTAAGAAACCAGAGAACTCGTCGCATTAGTAGAACGTATTAGTATTAGGAGGCATCATCTCGAGTGTAAACACTGCATGGGCACCGTAAATTTGGTCACAGTCTCGCACCGCGGGACGTCCCGAGCAGTTTCTGTCACTCTTTTTCATTGGGCTCTCGGCCGCGCTTTGCACGTGTGTCGCCCAAATTAATGCGCGCACGAATCCCTCAAGTCTGACAACTCTGCTGATACCCAGATGTCAGCGTCCGCAGTCCGCGGCTATTATCTGCAGTCTGTCTCTGGTGATTAAAAAATAAGTTTGCATATGTATTATCAGTATCTGCAAAATTGACATGTGGTTAAATTGATAGAATGTGTACGATATTGCAGTAAGTATATTAAACAATATAACCACAGTTCAATGGGTTCTTTTATTTGAAGAGAAATTTTTTTTTGGCAAGTTATAAAGTAAGTCATTTTATTTCAAAAGCGTCTTACCTTTTTGGCACTATTATCCTTTTAATTGATGGCAAATGTTTATTTTGTTATGGGTTCATAAATTATATAGATCTAATCTAATTACAGTTAGAAAACGTCTATGTGTATACCAGCATATGATTTATATATTCTTATTTTCTTATGAAGAAAAAATTCTTTTTTTAATTTGAAATTACCTGTTTCGACCTTTTTATTAAATTTAGATTCCTTTAGTGTTTTCTTCAAAGATTTTCGATCTTCCGCTGTGTCATTTTCTAGCAAACAATTTATTCAATTAATTAATTTGATATTTATTGCATGTAAGTTTTTAAATTATATTTTGTATGCATATTTGAAATTTGTGTTATATATATATATATTAAAAATCAAATTTACAAAATGAAACAATTATTTTAGAATGCAAATAGAAAAAAAGTCAATATCAAATTAAAATTTAATGTTTAAAATAAAAATTGATTTTATAGTTGAAAAAATATTCATAAAATTCAAATATACCTTTTTCAAACATCTCATCGATTTTAGAGATTTTCCGTCTTTTGGGAGCAGATTCTAAAGTATCCGAGATTCCTTGTGCTGAAAAAATTAAATGT
>JABFQD010004387.1:0-11870 GCA_022817045.1 Psix sp. ZL-2020 | reverse complement strand
AAACATATCAACTTGAATTGTGAGAAATCACAAACAGATTGTCTCGTTAGATTAGTTGTAATTTTATTTTATAAAGAGCAATTCCATGAATACTGAATGATTTGGCAACGCCGCAATATAGTGGTGGGCGTGATAGAACAAGTGAATTGTCAAGCGCTTCAAAGTGATCGGTCTTGCAGCCTCATTAAATTTTAACAATAGTTTATGTTATAAACTTAATTTTTTAATTGCTCAACTAATGAATAATATAAATGATATTAATATATTAACACATTGCTCATATTTGAACAATACTTTTTTTGTTCAATGCATTGCAATTCCCGTTGCTTGCCGTGTTGATACCATTTTTATGTGCTCAATAGTTTGCCTTTGTAGCAAACAACTTTTGAGCTTGGTACCGAGCCGCTCGTTTTATTCAACAGTGAGTTTATATTTATGTGATTTGATTCGCTCGCCACCGTATCCTTTGCACTAAGATGCCGCAACACCTTATTGGTTGGACTCTACAACGCTGCTACATTTATTTTACCTGTATTTTTTTTTGATAATCTATCTCTTTTGCATGAAAACATTATACTCTAACCTCCTTAAGTTACTAAGTACCTCATTTTTGTTAGAATTATAGAAGTATCAAGACATGATTTGTTTGTTGCGGTTGATTGGTAGGATTGTAAATGATGTAAGTATTTATAATAAAAGTATGTATAAAAAACCACTAAAATTTTAATTGAAAAAACTATTTTTAGGAATTGTCTTACTCTGTAATACGCTCATTTCTGATCGCTGACTCATATTATTATTATACTGACTGATAATTCTAAGACAAGGCACTGTGTTTCAGGCTTTGTTCGTTCTATCTCAAGGATAAATTTATCTTAGATTTTAAATTCCTTACACAATTTTGTGTGAGATCTAGTAATGGTCTGACTTTCTGAAAATAATCATTATCTGGTCTTCCTAGTTTCGATATCAAGTCATTGTTGTTCAAGTGTGATTATTTTCCAATTTTGCATAACCGTATATATTTCATGCAATTTTGAATAATTGGAAAATCAGAAAAATCCATTTATTGGACATACATCTCAACCGTAGGTAAAATAACAACGCACATCAATGTATATTGTGACCAACGGTGTCGTCTTTCATTTACTTTTATTTCAAGTTTGGCCGCGCAATATCGTCGCTCAGCTTTGTCCGTTCTTTAGGCCGTTTTGAGCAAAACGTACTGGCGCTCAATATTCCGTTCCTGCTGATGATGGAAACGAAAATTTTAAAGAGAATAAAGACAATCAAGCTTTACGTGCAGATTATAATAACATCAATAAAAAAGGGACAGTGTCAACGTTACTACTGATAGACTTTATTGTTCTTCCTTTCACTAAAGAAAAATGGAACAATGGCGTGGAACGCTCGTTGGTTAACACACACTACCTTACAGGCCACATAATGACACTTAAGAATTCATACTTAATAACACTTAAAAGACATTTTGCGATCTGAGAGATAGTGTTAAATAGTTGAAGCATCAACTATTTTGAATACAAATGAATCATTTATTTTGAATACAAATGAAAACGCTTAATTCTTTGCAAAAAATTTATTTTCAATGATAATAAATTTTTCTGTAATAATATTTTGCACGTATATTAAAATAGAAGTTTCAAACAATATGTTTTTAGAATTCATATCTTGTTTAATATGTGTCCACTTTCTTCATAGTCCATAATACTGTCGAATATGTTATTCCAATTTTAAGAATCTGGAAACAACATCGTTATTTATAACGGTTTCAAATATAAAATTCTACTAAAAATTTACATAAATGCTTTAACCTGAAAATATACGCGAATAGATAATGTAAACAATCCGTAGGCAGTAATATAAAGTGGTTTCTGGCATCGTATTAGAACAAACAATATTTTAGTTTTCATTTTTGTAGGTAGTTTACACCATTGTGAACTGTACCTATATGTTTTGTCACAATAATTTTATTTTTAAGTTTTTGCATTCGTAGTTCGAGAATTTATGGTAAATTAAAAACTAATGTGTCTTTTTTGTAAATACTTGCATGGTGTATTTGATGCTATCATTGGCCTCTATGTAAAAATCTCCCATCGCAAATACAGCTGTGTCAAGAATTAGAGTGAAAAAAAATACTGGAACTGTTTCCCAAAGATTAGCTGGCGTGTGATAATTTATTTGGACCTATATAACCATTTCACTCCTAAATTTCTCTTGTTCATTGTTAAATATAAGTTTCATAAAATATAAAATATTTAAACATGTTCAACGCATTGAAAATAATAGACGGAAGAAAATTTCTGATTTTACAAATACTTAAAGCAAGTTGCATCGACTATACGTGAAATTAAGGTTGTTAGCATTTTATTGAAACTTTGAAGTATAAATCAATAAAACATACAAAATATTGAAAACATTGAATTTAAAAATAAAACATAATTTAATATTTTCGAATGCAGATAGTTTTTAATGCAAATATTAATATCTTCAATAGAATCATCTATAATCATATAAAATTTATACTTATCAAGTCCGACATGGTAAAATGCAAATGAATAGGCAAAAATTAAAATAAAATTGAACAATATTATACGAAGTATATTTACAATTAATGTAATGATGATACGAAGTAATTTTCTGCTTAAATGTTTTGCTACACATCTAATCAAGAATTTTTCGTAACAAATGAGATTTCTTTTCTCGACTCACTTCGAAAACGATGACTCATTTTAAATCTTTAATTTTACAATCTTTAATTAACGTTTTTTATTCCTTCATTATAAAATGTTCAAAAAAAGAATCTGTTCATTGAATAAATCTAATTATCTCCGTTTTCGAATAATTTGGCTTTCAAAAATTTTAGTATTTTTTCTAGAACTACTGCCAATTGAGAAGTCCTAATGTCACGTTGGAACAACTTGCTAAATATATATAAATCTTATTTTTGAATAATATTCATGGTATTAATACGTTAAACATGATTTAATATATTTTCAAAATTAATTTGTATGTACTAAAAATTATATTTAAAAATTAGTACTAACGTCTATCACAACAAATAATGCTGAAAAAACTAATGATATTGATCCATACAAAAGAAGTGGCCTACACATTCTATTCATGAGATAAACAATTCTTGAAATAACAAATAACACATCTTTTATTTCAAACAAATACTTTGTTTAGATATTCGAAATCTACATTAATACGTAACATATTCAAAACAGTTTCAGTAATTTGAATAAAACTGTCGAAATTATTTGTTTTTTTAACAAATTATGACAGTAAAAGTTGAAAATAATAATTTATTAACTAAATAACATTTCTAATATACATATATAATTTACATGAATGAACCATTATGAAGAATGTATTCTTTTAATAATATGTTTATTATACATTGTTTTACAGATTTCAATGAAGTTGTCTTATAAAGTTAATAAACTTGACATTCTAGACAATAAGTTTAGTAAAATTTGTATCAAATGATCTCAATGACTGTAGAGTTTGCCGTATGTCTTCATTTGAACATAGAGCTCTTTTACTAAAACTTAATTTTTGATTGTGGATTAATTTTAGATTATATTTTTGATTTCATTAATAAATTAATGTTTCTTAAAATTAATAGTTATTAAAAACTATTAATCAATTGATAAATAAGATTCATTTATTACTTTTTAAAGATTATCTTCCAGAAATTAGCAGCCATTTAATTTTTTAAACTAATATTTAATAAAATATCTTAATAGCCCTTTGAATCATTAATCTCAAATTCTTTTTAATATTTGGAATTTTTTAACATAAATTATGGCTCCACAGCCATTTGGACCCTAGAAAGTTAGCAGAGCGGTCAGAAAAGGAAGAGATACCGAGTAAAAATATATAGCAAGAATATTTCAAATGGGTATTCATTTCATTTTACATGTTTTAGAAGATACAGAGGCACGATTTTTAAATATAAATTTAAATTGCCACTAAACAGCTTGGATACTGTCAAAGTGCCAGCTTGACGGCTTCCTTAGTGCTCATGATGATTAATATAAATTAATAGTAAAAACTTGAAGTTATAAGATGCGAATTTCGATTGTCTAGTTGAAAAAATCATTTAGTACAATTCTGGAACCTAAAGTTCCGTTTACTTTTCCTGAGTTCTCATTAATGAATAAAGTAAAGATATTGTTTCGTTCATTTTAGTACATTTTCAGTAACGTTTGGTCTGACTTTTCTTGTTGATTTCATTAAAGTTTCATCTTTTTGAAAGTTTTACTTCATACAATATTTATTTATTTTGTATGTTTTATTGTAATAACTTTACAACGAAAACTACGAGAAAGAAAATTTTCAACCGATAAGTTTTCATTGTTATGAGGCTGCTTAATTCATGTAACTTTATTTACTAGACTGAGTTTCAATTCATTTGATTTTTTTTCTTGAAATTTGAAATATTTTATGTAATTCGATCACTATATTAAATACAACGACCTGAATTTTTATAACAATCATAGCGAGTTCTTATATGCTTATGTTCCTTGCGTAAAATAATTGAAGTTATTGAAACATAATGAATCCTTGAATTTCATTTTCAGTTTCAGTGTAGTTTCTTTACAGATATCGGATGTGCAGATGGATCGTGAAGTCTATTTATATAATATTCGAGGTAATCTCACTGTAATGTAATATTAATCTCATTCTTTTTTATAGATAAAGATTCTACGTCTGGAAAAATGAAAGTTTTATACACATTATTTCAATAAATTTTTTATGTAAGACGTAATAGATAGAAGATATATATTGTTTACTTCGGGAACAGTATAATGATAGTAAAACGTCTGAAGAAATGCGCTTTAGAATGAAAAATAAAAAGAAAAATGTCAAAAAATTCTGAAGTTACCGCGAACACTAAAATCGTAATTAGTAAGTTATATTTCTCAGCTAATTCAAGCTACCACGAATTATATAGTTGTTTTTCGAAATGCAGTACCTGTTTATCTTTATTTTGCATACATGACTATTGAGTAATAATAATATGATTATGATTTCCTATAGTACAAAAATAAAACTATAATGATATAGGATTACCATGACTCAAAAATATCTGCATGACTATGGTCATATGACCGTAGGATAGTTCTGGCACCGCTTTAGCAAATATCATTTTATTGTTTTGAAACGGCTTTACGATGAATATTGAATGAACATGCTACAAGTAACCATACACAACTTAAAAATATGATATAGCTAACTAAAAACCAGTTCACACCTATTCAAAAGATATTACATAACCATAGCATGTTAGAAAAAAACCGCAACATGACTATCGCGATATCATATTATAGCCGTTGCAAAGGTAAAACCGTGACACAGCAATTCAATTTTCTAATATTCTAAAATCATAATCGTGTCAATTCTATACCACCATTATTTTATTACTGGGCTAGTAGCGAATCATTCCTTTACTATTTTAACACAAATTATGTCATACTCTCACTTTGATTGAACTGAATTTACCTTGAAAACATGCTATAATTGTGTTATTTATATATTTATATTTATCTTTATATGTATATTTATATGTACAATTTATCTATACCAAAGGTTTGTCTTAATCAAATTCTTCCTCTGAGCAGTCCAGGTTTCACCATGACTATTCCATGATTTCATTGATAATTCTTAATTGTGGCATACAGAAAGATTGAAAATTACTTTACCATTTTTAAATGACCACAACTGTTCAAGTTCTTGCCCAAAAAGGAAAATTCCTGTCAATTTGTTTAGCTAAAATAAAATTCGACAATTTACCAAATGATTTCGGAGTTATGAAAACAGTTTTTCCTACTGTGCGCATTAAAATTTTGCAGAAATTTAAACTGGAAAATTTGTTTTTTATTTCTGTACTTGCAAACTTTTTAAGCATTTATTTAAAGAAAATTAACAAACTTCAATAAAACTGTAGAAGATAAAATAACTATAGAAATAACTTCGATCTTGCCTTAGTTGTTTTTTTAAATAATGTAAATTTTTATAATTTCTTTCTTTTAGTCTCAAAAAGACTGTAGACAATAGGTGTAATAAAACATTTACAGATATTAAACCATTCTATTGATGGTTTCTAAAAATATAAAAACAAATTCTAATAACAACACATATTTTATTTTTCGTCAGAGAACAGAAATAAAATACATTCTTTATTCGGCTTTTTAAATACTTTCAGATTTATAAAAAAAGTTGAATCAATATATTTTCCTAAAAAATATGTCCTCATGACTCTTCTGTAAAACCAAATTCTCACTACATTTAACTATGTTTATCGTACTGTTAACAAAAATATTAATCAAGATATTTGTTTCTAACTTAAACTGTGTCAAATATGTGCTATCCTAAATATGCGCATCTAACTTATTGATTACTAATAGAAAAACAATAATTAGCAATAAATATCTACAACTTACCTTGTACCATACACATGAATAGTATCAGAAATTATATTTTATGTCTCATTCTCAAGATTACTTGTAGTACCTCCTTACTGTGGCACCGCTTTACTTTACAAAGCTTAAATAATGAATGTATCAATTAACGATTGAACAAACTTACCTAAGTGAAATTCAATCATAATTATGTGAATGTCTCGTTCAAAGAGATTACTTGTAGTACCGCCTTACTTTGGCAAATTTCTCCATTTTTAGCGTATCAAAATTGGCTCCGCTGGTTTATCTTTTCCGAATCTTCTTTGCATTTCAGTGTGTGTAGATGAAACAACGTATTCTTAGCGTATCCAAAATTTATTCTTTTTTAAACACGAATTTTTTATTAATGAAAAATGCCGTCTGACAAAAGAGTTATATATAGATATTTAAGCTCGAACGACGAGGAGTTTTGGTAACTCAGGAAAAATTTGAAGAAAATGAATAAAGAACGCGAAAGGTGAGATCAAAGATGTCGAACGCCAAAACATGGCGCGATTTCACGGCCTAGTCGTTCACCTAGACACGACAAATATTCGCAGCGCAGCCGGTCTCTTCGGTGCAGGTGGTCTCCTCGGCGTGGTCGGTCTCCGGGTCGCGGACGTTCACATGGACGTGACGAGCCATCTCGAAAGAGTGATTCTCACAGGCGCAACAGGTCACTTTGGCGTAATGAAGCACCTCAAAGCAGCAGCTCATCTCAAAAATCGAGGTCAAAACCTTTATGAGAGCTCACTCCAAAATCGAGGTTATTCGAAGTCTTCTAAAAATGAAAATCGCATACCGAAAGATCAGTCGAATAAAATCTCGTGCAACAAAACAACCGACAAGAAGCGTCCACAAGCACTGAGTGCCAATGTCGTGATTAATTCGCCAATACAACAGACAATGCCTGAACGACCAGTTACTCTAAACAAGGAAAATATACATCCTGGTCAAGATAAATCAAGTAAGTAAAAAATATATATATATATAAATCAACATAACCTGAACAACTGTTAAGGCTGTACAAACGACAGGATAGAACAGATGATTTTTTTTTTTTTGATAACAAACTTGATCATTAAGACGACACAAGTTATAACAAAATAGAGTTCGAATGAGAGACCAGACACAAGAACGAATGAATAAATAAATTAAATTTGAAAAACAGCTCGTAAGAGTAACGAGAGACAAGAATAGTCATTTATTATCTTATAATTATATTTTGTTACAATATTCTTGTTCTAGAAGAGCAAAACCAGAACAAAGGTAACATTAAGACTGAAAGAGAAAAAAAATAGATGAAGATGTTCAGGAAGATATTCTAGAAGTTTTAGGGTCAAATCCGTCAGTTTCAAAGAAAATCAAACCTGGCGTTCATGCGTCTGTTTAGTCCAGATTGGAATTTTGAATATAATCAGGTGTACCAAACGAAGAAAAAGATGAATTAGTTAAAAAATACGAACCTGAAAGAATTTATAAGGCACCTGAGCTTAACCTTCAAGATCATACCACGCTTTCTGAAGCAGCTATAAAAAGGAATAACCATTTTATCAAAAATCAAGATCTGATTGAAGGTTCTATGTCTTCCCTAGGAACAGCACTATCAATAATTATGAACGAAAAAGATGAACCAGTTGATGCAACAGACTTGATGCTGGAAGACTCTTAGCTGAAGCTTTTTATATTCATTCAAAACGAGGAAAATTTTTATTGAACCGGGCTTGACTAAAGAAGTTCGAGTTATACTCACTCTCACTAATACATAGGGCTTCTCTATACGGTAAAGCATTGTCAACTAAAAAAAGCAAAATCTATCAATACTACTGGGAAGAATATGAAGCAACAATCCTTGTTTAAGAAGTCTACAACGACAACAAATTCGAAGGATACCCAAATGAGACGTCCAACAAGCTGGACCAGACGACAAGTACATTCGGACAGGGAAGACAACGGCCGTTATACAAAGACAAAAGGCATACTTTAATCAGAAGTACGGGAAGCAAGACTCAAGAAAAGAAATAGTGGTATGCAAGACAGTTGGTAACCTGAAAAATTTTCTAATTGAATGGAAAAAGATAACTATCGATAAATATGTTTAAAATAAATTTGTTAAAAAATACTTTACTGTTCCTAACCTGATGGTTCGACTAGATTTATCTTAAATTGAAAGAAGCTTAACAAATTTATTGTAAAAGAACATTTTAAATTAAAAGATTTGAGGACGGCAATGAAACTTTTTCAAGGTTATAGTAAAAAGTTTTGGTAATCCAGAAATAGATGTATTTGCGACAAGTTCAAATGCGAAATGTGAAATATATACATCTCGGTATCCTGATGACAAGGCACAGACCATTAATTCACTTACAATGAATTGGGCAAATTATAATCTTTTTTACGCTTTTCCTCTTTTCTCGAAGGTTCTAAAAACATTCAATAAAATTAAACAAGATAAGGCTACAGGAATCATCATTGTTACATTTTAGAACACCCAACCTTGGTTCCTCGTTTTATTGGAAATGATTGTGGGACAATATATGATTCTGGAACCTAACAAATACTTGCTTCCTTCTCCTTATAGAAAAGTGCATCCATTACATTAACACCATCGCTGTTAGTACCAAAAGTTATAGGAAGAGGTTGATTCAAGTTTCATGAAAAGCCATCGATGTAATTTCCGCATTATTCTCAAAAGGAACTATGAAACAGTAAGAATCAGTTTATAAACAGTGGGAGCCTTTCTGTTAAGAAAAAGGGTAAAACCCTAACGTAATTACAATTAATAGGATTTTAAAATTCTTATTAAAAAATTTTGAAGTAGGCGCGTCTTATAGAATTCTGAACACAATGCGGTCCGCTATGTCGGTATTATCAGGAAGATGATATCAACAGTATTATTGTAGATTTATGAAAGGTGTTTTCAGATTAAGACTTTCGTTTCCGAAAACTGTAATTACTTGGAATGTTCATACCGTTCTATCCACTTCAGAGTCTTGGTATCCGTTATCTAAATTATCATTACAAGATTGTAATTTAAAAACTGTCATTTTAGTATCTCTAAAAAGTGCGCATCGGTCGCAAATATTTACTTTGATTAAGTTAAAGAATATACACGAGACCCTGTCAGGATTATATATAAGAATAAGCGAAATAATCAAAACTTCAATACCTGGTCAACTAGTAGTTATAAACTTACCAAAATATACGACAAACTCAAGTCTTAGTGTCGTTAACAATATTTTGAATTATATTGAAAAATCAAAAAAATTTAAAAAGAGAGTATAACAGATATTTATTAGTTATCAAAAACCCTGTAAGAAGGTTGTATCTCAGAGGATTAGCCGGTGGTTAAAAATCACGTTAAGTAAATGTGGTATAGGTACGAAAGCTTTCAAGGGTCATTCAACAAGGCACGTGTCCACCTCTACAGCGTTTAGAAGAGGCGTAAGCATTGAAACTATTAGGAAAACTGCTGGTCGGCAGTCAACCAGGGTCTTCGCCAAGTTTTATGATCGCCAAATAATAGAAAACGTTTCAAGTTTTTTTTATTCGATTCTGAATAAGTAAACTTAAGAAAAATCAATGTAAAAGATGCGTAATTAAAAACATATGTGTAACAAAAAAGACTGATTATAAGACTTAATAATGTATAATATGTAGAAATAAAGTACGTTATCTATATAAAATTACGAAAAGTAATCTCTTCTCATCAAATAATTGTTTAAAGTCTGAACAACTACAAGTAATCTTCAGAACGAGACGTGAAATATCATTCACGATTAAGCGAACTTACCTAAATGAATCACAAAAAAACAACATTTCCCTACTTTAGTAATTTTATACTTATATGAACATACTCTAAACTAATGAAGATTCGGAAAGGGAAAACCGGAGAAGCTAATTTTCATACACTAAATATTGTGATATCTACCACAGTAACGAGTAATCTCAAGGTATTACAAGTAATCTCTTTGAACGAGACATTCACATAAGTATGTTTGAACTTGATTTAGATAAGTTCGTTTAATCGTTAATTGATACGTTCATTATTTACGCTATAAAAAAACGTGCTTTGATTAGCTTAAATGATCCAAGACTAGTTTGATTAATTTTATGTGTTAAACAATAAAATTACTTACAATTGATATTTAATAAGTTCATCTTCTTAAAAGTCAATGTAATAATCACGAAAAACGTGTCCTGAAAGTTTGAAACTTTGATTAATAATATTTTTCATCCTTATATATTATATTTACATTTTCGTGTATTTTTGTAAATTATTGATTTGCATTTGTTAATAATTCAAAAATATTTTACTTACATTTTTCATTTCTCTATTGTACACTGTAATAGAATTTCCTTGCTAAACAACGCTTCCGTTCAAAATAAGCAATTTATTTTCTAACTACATAAACTCTTATTGCAACCGTTTCTCGTCAAGTATAAAATTCGCTAACTAATAATTCACAGTCTACAGATTTACAAGAAATAAACCATTTATAAAAATAGTAAAAAATTTTGAACTTAAATTCAATTCACGGCTTATGAAGTGCTTATGATTAACGATGCCCCTTTATATTGCAAAATGGTAGTATAACCGTTCTCAATATCATTTAAAGAAACGATAATTTGTTTTAAAATATTCTGAATAGATATAATTGATATTATATTTACTTTATAAGGATTTTGTGTTCATTTATACAATGTTTTAAAATTGATTCAGAAGAATAATAAATTTCATCAAATGTATCACTTAATCCAATATATAGCAATTTTTTCCTGCAAGTATAATTAATTATAAATGATTACTTTTAACTCCATCATTTCAGATGTTTTCAAAAATAAATAATGTTACGCATACTGGAGCTGATATAAATTAATATAAAAATTAACGAATGCTAGAGAAAAAGTATAAATATAGTTCATAGTAATGAGAACAGTAAATAAGTAGGCAATTGCACAACAAAAACAATGCAGTGGAAGTGGGTAGACAGTTTTAAGAATGATGAATTTCCTTAAGTAAAATATTAAGTTTTCCTTGTTATGATCACTATATATTATTGACAGACTTATAGGCATAAACGTTGAAATAATAACCATGATTATTATATTATCTATAACCGATATAAATATATAAAATAAATAGTTAATTCCATCAATTAAATAATAATTATTTGTACTAATGTATCCTGAACTTCAAGTAAGACATGTACTTCAAGTAAGTTAGACTAATATTATATAGAATTTTTCGCTTAATTTAAGTTCAGAATTTATTTGTACAGTATGTCTTAATACAATAATTTAACAAATTTCAGCGAACAATAAAATTTAATTTATTAGTAATATATTTAACAGCTTAAAATAATTTTTTCCGTAATATAATATATAGATTCTTCTTAGTTT